>JAQGCH010003704.1:0-10129 GCA_034699485.1 Nanhermannia elegantula | reverse complement strand
AAATAGGACCTAACCATCAAAAAAGGCAATTATAGGCATTTATAAATGTGTCTCAAAAGTCTTATTTTGATGTGATTTGGACTCGTATTAAACTCTGGTGTGGATTAAATGCAAGATAAAAAATAGGAAAAGTCCAGAACTTCCCAGCCCTACTTATAACTAAACTCAACAGCAAAATGTTTTTCTTTTATATCTTTTAATATAAGGTATTTAAAAAATTTTTTAGTTATCTTAATCATTAACCTTCAGTTATTTTTTTTATTAATCTCTTAATAGTTTGATTGAATTGAATTGCAGTAAGGGGTGATACACATAGCACGTACGCAGTTTTTGACAATTTTTAGACTCCTACCCCCCTCTCTGTACGCTTTTGCACACTAATACCTAATGTTAAGCATTTAGGACTGTAAGAGCTTGCACGCTTTTGACTTACCCCCTCCCCCCAAGACTGCGTACGTACTATGTGTATTACCCCTAATGCAGAAAATTACTTATAAAGTAAAAGATTAATTTACAAATAAAAAATTAAATGTTAGAGCATTTTTATTTTAATAGATATGATGTTTTAAACTAAAAGATTTATATAAAGAAAATATAAAAATTCTTCATCATATTTAGTGTGGATATGTTTTTTATATTTTCAAGATAGAAAGTCATATCTAAAGATATATTTATAGATAAATAAGTTCTAAATTAATAAAAACTTAATACTAATAATAGGACCTAACCCTCAACTAAACTCATACCTAACTAATACTAACTGAAACCGACTTTCTTTATTTTATGCGCAGTAACATTCTTGCATAGCAGATATGTGAGATACAGCGACGTAACCAGGATTTTCAGCTTGGGGAGGGGGCTAAGCATAGTAAAACCCGAAAATATGGTAATTTTTAAAAATTGCTACAGACCTACACTTAATTGGTTATAAATCTTTGGGGGGGGGGGCTATAGCCCCCTTGCCCACCCCTAGTTACGGCCGTGGTGAGATATAAGAAATCAAAATAAGGCCCAAGCAATACCTCCATTAAAAGTAGTTAAAATTTAAAGCGCAAACTCATGTATAGTTAAGAGAAATGAAGCAGTTTTTTGAAGAACTGCGTTAGCAAACGGGGCCTATCGTATGCATTAATGCTTATGAAAATTTTTGATAGCATTTCATGAGTTCTGAACTCAAATCATTGGTTTTTTCCAAAGTAATTGTTTTCAATCTCATCGATAAAAATACACTTTCATTCATAATTATTTGACACACAATAACTATATAACTGTATAACTGATTACACGACAGACATTCAATAGCATAAACACCATTCTTTAGATTAGAATCGATTGTGTCCTTATGGCTGTATAGCATTATTTCTTAAACGAGAAAATGTAACCTTAAAGTTAAATTTCTGTACGACTCTAGAGATGGATTCAGATATGTTCTTAATGTATGGAATTGTAATTACTTTGTTTAGATCAAAATCTTTTCTTTGGTTATCGGTTGTCTTAATTAGATGCAGCACAACAAGCAAAGGCTATTGATTTTAGCAAACACTGAACCCTGTTTTAAAAGTTCAAAACCCTTACTGAAAATCACGAAATGGCAGTCATCAAAAATCCAAGAGAGCATCTTGTGAAGCTTTTGAGGCGGAGTAGCATGACAAAAATTATCGCTTGCTAGCTACATTCTTTAGAGAAAGTCAAGCTTAATACATTAAAAGCTCGATATAACGAACCCTCATGGGGTAAACATTTTTGTCCGTTAAATCGAGTGTGAGTTATATCGAATGGATTTTAGCTTAAGTTAATAGCCGAACGGGATTTCGGTTATTTACGTTATAACGAGCTGTTCGTTACATCGAGGTCAGTTATATCGAGCTATTACTGCACGTTCAAAAATTTATTTTTGCTCGAAAATTAAAATTTGGAAATATCCAGAATCTGTGAAAATGGTTATGAATAAAGTGCAAATATTTGATTGAATTAAAATTATGTTTAATTATATTATATTAAACTATTTATTGTTTGGTAATTTCAATTGAAATAATTTTTTATTTTGATACACAATAAGAAAATCCATCGGAGTTTTCATTGGCAGCAATACCGGCCAGTTTACGATACCTGCATCTCAGAACTCTTGCCGAGGCCTTAGGCTGTCGTTCCCGAGTGAATATTCCTTTTTTGTTTCCAAGAACTCGATTGGTTTCTATTTGACAAAAATTTTCAATAAGTTTATTATAATTAATATTTAAAGCAATCCTTTATTTCTACAGTAAATTCATTCACAAAATAGTAATTAATTTATTTTACGGTTAAGAAAAATTAACATATGATTTTAGACTTACGTTCACCAGTCATGAAATCAGCGAAATTCCATACGAGTTCGCCCACAAAAAATCCTTTAGCTTTCGCGATATCAAACGCTTTGTGATGTTCATGTAATAGAGCTGACTGGTAGTCCTCGGTGAACATGGATGCCGGGTCCTTAAAATTAGGGAGGCCAGGTCAAATTGATTCTAAAACTGGACAACTTAAAAATCAAAGGGGGGATCAAAGGATAATTTTTTATAAATTATTATTTTCAAATAAACTCAAAGGGGGGTCCAAGCGCTGGGTTTTTTAAAAATTTCCCAAAAACTGGACGTCTGGCCACCCTACTTAAAATTAAGATTTATTTCAAGTTCATTATTGGATTGTTAAGAATGAGTAATTTTATTCAACAAAAGCGGCTCCCGTTGCTTCGCAATTAAATTTCTGATGTTAACGCGTGAGATCCGCATAAGAAATTTATTTAATTTTAGAAAAGAGTACTGCGCTTTTAGAGACTTTTATATAGGGTGGCCAGACGTCCAGTTTTTGGACTATTTTAAAAAACAGAATACTTGGTCCCCCCTTTGAGTTTATTTGAAAATAAACATTTATAAAAAAAAATTATCCTTTGGTCTCCCCTTTAATTTTTTAAGTTGTCCAGGTTATCTCCAGGTTTAGAATCAATTTGACCTGGTCACCCTAATATTACCAGAGTAAGGAAACCAGAATTTTTGAACAACGCAAATCACACACACAAACACACACACACACACACACACACACACAAACAAGGACGAAGAGAAGTTATATTTAAAATAATATAGATTAAAAATGAGGTGAAATTAAAAAATATTTACCATATAAAAATTTATTTTAGGAATTATAAGAGATAATTTATGAGTTAATAAATACCGCGTGAAGGCCAGGAATAGTGTCTCCTCCATATTCTGAAATCATAAGTGGCTTTTTTTGCTGATCAAACCAGCGCTGGAAATCCATATTGAGATACGGCTCAATAGTTACCGGGAATCCTGTTTCCTGATACCAGCCGTGATATCGGTTAATCATTAAAACATCCAATGATTGTGGCATATGATCCATATTAGAGCGCCCGGCGATGGCTCCTGTAATGGGTCGCGTAGTGTCCAACCCTTTTATATGCGCTGCAACTTTAGGGAAATACTCAGCAGATTTGGGCTCATTTTCACTATCAGGCTCATTAGCTATCGACCACATGACCACTGAAGGGCGGTTTTTATCTCTTGCTATCATTTCTGTTATAGTTTGCAAATGCTGTTTAAGCAGTATATCGTCAAAGTTTTTTAGCCCTACAGCAGGGCATTCGTCGATGACTACTATTCCTCGAGAGTCCGCCTCATCCATGAGTTCTTCAGAATAAGGATAGTGCGAAGTTCGGAAAGAATTGGCGCCAATCCATTCAATTAAATTAAAGTCTTTTACAATCAGTGCTAAATCAAGTCCTTTTCCTCTGATCTGAAAATAAAATATTATATAAGATAAACAGTTGTAATATATCTATAGTGAATATAATTAAACCTTCGTCAGTCATCAATGAAAAGGAGGTGTAACTCGGTAGACTACCCAGGCATAGGGGTGATACACATAGTACGTACGCAGTTTTTGACAATTTTTAGACCCCTACCCCACATCCTGTACGATTTTGACTGACCCCCTCCCCCCAAGACTGCGTACGTACTATGTGTATCACCCCATATGCATTAACAAGGACCTGGAGGGCACGACTCCCAGAATTAGTGTTCAACACGCCAAATGCTCCAAAACTCCCTAAATCGGGCATTTGGGAGCAGTTGTCGTGTTAAATAGTAATTCTGGGAGTTATGCCCTCCCTGTTTCCAAATTATTGCCCATGCGCTATGATGTCTACTAAGTTACACCTCCTATTCATTGATGACTGGCAAAGGTTTTAATATAATACATGTGAGTCTTCATGTTTGCCAAATCCTGTCATATATAATGGTTTGCCATTAATCAAGAACGAGGAACCTTTAACCTCAACAGTTCTTATGCCAACTTTTTGATAATAGGTGTCAGTAGTTTTTCCATCGATTGAAAGTGAAATTTTTAAAGTGTATTGATATCCAGGATTAGGGTTTGTATGAATCGGCCACCAGAAGGTGGCGTTCGGTACTGTTAGGCTACCTGACAGTCCTTTAATAGCACTCAAAATCGCTTTCCCTGTTTTGTCCAACACATCAACAATACATTCAGGCTCAGCAGTATTCTTACTATGAGTTACTTTGTAATTAATTATTCCATTGCTATTGTTTATGGCAGTGGTAACTGATATGTCACTGATATGATCTTTAGGTAATGCATAGAGATATACACTTCTGTCAATTCCGGCGTAATTAAAAAAGTCAAAATGGGTTGCCGTCTCATAAAAGCCATCGGGATATAAGCCTTTGTCAGCGGTGTGATTCTTGTAGGTGACAGAGCCCTGTGGTATAGTTTCAGGTCCGAGCCTGTTATCTACGGCTACTGTTATTAAGTTATTTTCTCCGTATTTTAGCGCTCCTGTGATATAGTCCTGAAAAGGCAGGTGACCTCCCGTGTGATTTAACACATTCTCTCCATTTATATATACGATAGTCTCGTAATGAGAACTTCCAAATCGAAGTGTAACAGATTTTCCGGCCCATCGTTGGGGCACAAAAAATGAGAGGTCATACCAGACCCAACCGGCGTAGTCTCTAATCTCACGTCTTTGAGTTATATCATTATAGCTCGACGGTACTGGCATTGGAATCACTGGCCCTGTCTTTAAAATAAATGATAGAGTGGGTGAACCAGATTTTGGTACTTTAAAAAAATTATTAAATGGAAGCTTATATTCTAAAATCGTTTGATGTAAAGAAGTTTAAGATTAATGTGACGATTATTTTTTATTCATATCAATTTTTTAAATTGTGTTTATTGGTTTATAATTTCACATAATATCTAATATCTTATAACCGGTGTCTTACCACTACGGGTGTCAGGTGTGTTGAGTTCAAATACGGGAGGTATAAAAAATCAAAGGGGGGATCAAGGTATATTTTTTATAAATTTTCATAATTCCACAAAAAACCAAAGGGGGGACCAAGCTATGTGTTTTCCAAAATTTAGCTGAATCCGGGAGACTTCCGGCCAATCCGGGAGACTTCCGGCCAATCCGGGAGATCTGGCAGCCGCACTTACCACTTCCCTGAATTCATTTGCCCCAATTTTTGGAGTAAAATTTTAAACATTATTAACAAAATTAATTTTTGGATATTATTAAAAAATTTTCGTGAGTTTCACGCAAACATAAACTTCACACGAATACCCTATGCGGGAGGCGTGAGAATCATTTGAGTTGCGTCAGTAATATTAGAAATTTAATATAAAGTGTGGCTGATGTATATTATTAACTATTATGAACTTTGAACTTTATTAAGGTTACAATCTTAATACAATTAATACCGGTTTTTTTATTTTTATGAACGATGTTCGCTTTCCTGTATAGCAGATATGTATTGCACTAAAACCTAACCTAAACTTAACTTTATGAAGGGTTAAGTATTAGTGCAATACTTACATTATCTGCTATACAGGAAAGCGAATACTTTTATATAGTGATATTTCGCTTTCAGGTTTTTCATTTCGATTCAATTTCGATTTCAATTGTATTTCAATTTTGAGAAAATTTTTCATTTCTATTGTATTTTGCTTTCGAAAAGAGAAAGCCTTAATACCATTTCGAATACAAACTGTGACCTTAGACCTTACGAATAGACCTTAACTCTTAGCCAAAGGCCTAATAACAATGTAGTTAATTAAGGTCTAAAACTAATAATAAGTCCTATCCTTCAGAACTAACCCAAACCTGACTAACCCTAACTCCAAACCCTATATAAGCTAAAGCTCTGCAATACTAACAGAGAGTCTAACATGTGATGCCTTACAGGTCACGTCAGGCTCTTTAGCCATTCATTTATATATTAATAAAGAGTTTCTATTATTATAATAAAAAGTATTTCTATTTATATTAAAAATTATTTACTATTTAAATATATATTTATATAAATTGTGTCCTAAGGTGTGTGCTGTCCACAAATACCTGCTCTACCAATAGCTACAATCTCACAAAACCCTCTTTTAGTTGGAATTCAAGTATTAATTGTCAAAAAATAAGGAATTTATTTAATTTTCAGTAATTGTTAAGTTGAGAGCATTTTCCAAAACGCAATATCTTTTGTCCCATATTTTTATTAATGGTCTAAAATGCGAAAGTTATACATAAAATAGGGTGGCCAGACGTCCAGTTTTTGGCCTATTTTTAAAAAAATCCAGTGCTTGGTCTAACCTTTGAATTTATTTGAAAATAAAAATTTATAAAAAATTATCCTTTGGTCCCTCCTTTGATTTTTTAAGTTGTCCAGTTTTGGAATCAATTTGACCTGGTCACCCTAACATAAAATCTCAAAATCACTTACGAGATGAAGTGGCTGTGAATGCCATTTATTTGTGAAACCAATGTTTTGGTCTTCTTTCAGAGGTATAATTCTGAAATTCCAGACCCCATCTAAAAGCTTCACTTCTCGTGTTTCTGATTCACGCGGATATAATCCTACGTTCACTATAGCGCAGACATTATACACAATTCCCGCGTAATAAGTCAGTTGAAAAAATTTCATTCTTTCCTTATTATAAATACACTAATGTTTCTCTACTCCTAACTGTTTGTAAAAGTGCTGAAAACAATTTTTGGATTAAATTTATTACCCATTGATAGTAAGATATGAGCGATGGAAAGCGCAAAAGTCAATAATTTTTATTTCTTAAGATATATTCTGTACTGATTTTAATAGCCTTCAAAAGCCCTAATTATAAGACTATTATCTATAAGTAAATCAAAACAACTCTCTCGTTAAATATCAGTCGTTATGATATGTCTTACACTGAAAATCACTTTAGTATACTTATAAGTGAATCAATGTTTGATAAACCGTTACATAATTCTCTATCTGGACCCGTAGGTCTACCACTGAGGAGAACTACTTCATAGATAAGGGTATAATTGAGAATCAGGTACAGGTTTGGTTCATATAAAAATATTATAAATATAAAATATATAGATATAAACAGACTTTTGGTTCACACTTTATAATAATATTTATTTAATTTATAAAATTTCTATTATGTGGCAGAGGTCTGCCGCACAACCTTTCTCTATAGCGAACTACATAATTGTGAATAGAGGTCTAAAATACAAACCAGCACTCGCGGGTTTTTAGGAAACCCGTGGATGCGGGCGGGTGCGGGTTTAAAAAAATTTCATGTTTTAGACTTCTAATTGTGAACACAGAAGAAAATTTTACATAAAATTTTATACAAATATAATCGTGTTCTAAATTAATTTACTTCCTATATATAACCATTTAATATTAGATAATTTTGTTAACATAAGAAATATTATAAATAAGTGTTTTTCAAGATAATGAATATTTAATAATATTTTTAATATGTTTAAGTGTTTTAAATAAATAAAATTTTAACGCAAGATGGTACATTTAAAAATTATCAAATGTAATTTAATGGGCTCCCTCAATTATTGATTAACCATATTTAAGTATTAATAGGAATTAAACACAAAGCAAAATATTTAATTTGCATCAATTTTTAACGTATTCATAATTACAAATGATTTTATATTGTTTATAAAGTTTTTATAATATTCCATAAATATTAATAAATATAGTCCACTAATGTTTAATTTAAATCATATAATTGTTTAATTATTAACGATTATGATCGACAACATCACCATCGAGTTGGGTTTCCAGGTTTGGTGACCTCTAATAAGGAACAAAATCTGGGAGGTATAAAAACTCAAAGGGTTACCAACAGTGTTTACCAAGGCTCGAGCTTTTCAGACTCGGTGACAATCCTGACCATAAGCCGGATAAAATGACATGAAACTGAGCCTCTGAGCTGAGCCTAACACCCTCGAGCCTGACCCTGTTTTGAAGTTATAATTTTATTGGTTAAAAATTTAAATGTTAGACAATATTTATGTTTTTATATCATAGAATCATAGAAGAGAATCATAAAATAATTTTTGCGAAAAATTTATACTTTAAAAATTTTTAGAGCTTTCCTGAATATATAGTTTTCAGGCTCAGTCAGTGTGAGCCTGAGCTTAAACATGAGCCTGAGCCTGACTAAAAACCCTTTGCCTTGAGCCTAGCCTTGTGCCTGAAGAACCCTCCGAGCCTGGTAAATACTATATTTTTATGAATTTTAAAATTTCTTCTAAATGGCAAAGGGAGGTCCAAGCTGCTTTTCCAAAATTCTACTGAATCCGTGAGACGCACGGACAATCCGGGAGAGCTGGCAGCCTTACCATCAAGGAAATACATTTTTTTGGGTTCAAACTCACAATTATTCGATTAGGAGTCCGGGACCCTTCGACTTTGCCATCCTTACTAACAATTAAGAAAATTATCGCAAATTATTTTACCCCCTTTTAAATTAGGTTAAAAATATATATCCTATTATTTAATTAATTATGAACAAAGAAATAAAATTTGTATTTTAATTCCTTTAGAACTAAATCGTTTTTTTCTTATCATATTATTATAATATATTAAAATTTTATCATTTTATCAGTGGCATAACTAGAAATTTTTGGTTGGGGTGGGCTAAGCATAGGAAAAATCAAAGATGTGGTATTTTTTTAAAATCGCCAAAGACCTACGCTTAAATTCAGAAAAATCTCTAGGGGGTTATAGCCCCCTTAGCCCCATAGGTAGTTACGCCAGTGCATATTATAAAATTGTTATATAACTGCATAATCACACACCTAAAAAGATTAAGATGAATAATTTTTATATTATATCTTAGGTTTTAACCGAGTATTTACATAAATTAAGCAAATTAAAAATTGAATGAAAATTTGTTTTATATAAATAGAAAATAATATTTAATAATTTAAATTAGTTTTTCTAAAGCTTCACCATTGTCAATCCATTCTCAAAAGTATATATTAAAATTTGATGCAATACACTAAGAAAGGAAGACTTTTATTTGTTAATAAGATACAGGTTTAGTTAATAATTTATTTATTTAATGAAATTTTAGCAACCTTATTGAATATAAAATTTTTTCCATCTGGGCGTGGCTTATAGTTAATTTTTAATATTTAATAATTCATTGTTAACTGTAACAAATTTACAATTTTTAAAAATATATACGCAAAAAATTTTATCAAGTAGAACTATGTTAAGATTCCAGTGCATACCTTAATATATTTTCTAAGTTATAATTAATTTTGTGAGAAGAATATAAATACTTGAATGAAAAGGAAAGGCGTAGGTTTGAAACGTAAAAGAACTTTAATTATACTGCAGCTGATTAAGTGTATTTATATATAATTTTGCTTAAATTATTTTATACTAAATATTGTATTCGTACAAGTATAGAAAGATGTTTACATGTATGTATGTATAGATGATATAGTATGGGGAGAGAAATTACAACTGGATTTATAACTAATTTTATAATCTCATGATAAATTTAATCGTATCAGTTATATATAGTTTAAAGCTTATTTTATGCTCTACAAAATCCATTCATTCCAATTATTAATTGATCATTAGTTTGAAAAAAGGCTGAATGTAAAGATGTAAAGATTATTTATGCTCTGGTAAATACATTTTTTAAAATATCAATATATGAAGAGTGGAATGCAAATGTCGAATGTAACTCAAAAACAGCACTTTTCAATTATATAGAGATTTAAAAAGTGCTGTTTTTGAGTTACATACGA
>JAQGCH010003703.1:0-10133 GCA_034699485.1 Nanhermannia elegantula | reverse complement strand
GATGTTAGGGCTAAACTCATGTAAAGAATATAAGCGATATTATAATGCGTTTTAATGCCCATAAAGTAAGTACAGTCTCCGTTTATTATAAATATCCTAACATTTTCTTCAGGTGTTATCAAATTAATGATACTTTTGATTATACTTATATTTAATGTTATAAAAATGGTTAAAGAATTATGAAATATATTTCTTTTTATATCATTTCTTGATGACATATACAGACCTATTCTGTATAAATGATTTTCAGCTGATTTAATAATAATATTCTGTGGTAAGGGTTTTGTTATGTCGAAGGATTCCATTTATATAATGCTGTTATATAAGCACAACTATGAAATTGATAACAATATTCTTACATTAAGTTGTATATTAAAACTGAATGGTACACTTTACATTTTATATAATCTTAATAATATTCCACTAAAAGTTATTTTAAGTTCCTTTAAAGCTAACTTACTTTTTGCAATATCTTTAATGTAAACATTATTTGATTTTAATATGTTTAAAATTGTTCTTTTATGGAACCGATATGAGTTAGAACTCATGTATTTCTTATGTCACAATAATTAAAGTAAATTATTATATAATGGATCTCTAGCTTTAGTAGATGTTTCTTATATACACAATACTGTATTTTGATCACTATATTTAGTAACTTATGTAGTATGCTATCACTTCAATTATTTTATATTTAAAAAAACATTTAGCTCAAAGTCATTACAATTTCTATTTTATAAATGATTGTAATACTCGTTATTCTTAGTCTTTTAAAATTAAGTTTTTAATCGAATAAGGTATATATGCGGCGTAAAAATCTGTATAACATTTGAGTCCCTGATCATATGCCAAATTTCCTCTTCTTTGAGCAGAAGATCTTGCTTCTTCTAAACTTTTACTGATTGTGGCATATAATTCCTCTTCGCTTAAAGTCCGAATCGGCGCTGACAGTTTCTGGTATTCATTTGAATCCGAAAGCCAGTCACAAAAGACTTTTGTAAAAAAAATTAAATATCTAAATAATTATTTGTATTTATTGAGAAATTTGTGAACATATTTCTTCAAAACAAAAATATATCTATGAATGTTTCAAAAGTTATAAAAAGTTTACAAAAATTTTTGTTTTCATTTGTTTAAATACATTCTAGAAATTGTTTTTTCGAAATAACATTTTCAAAATGAAATTCTAAAACCTTTTCATTTTTTGAATATTATATAAGCTTTAAAGTAAAAACATTTAAGACAAATTCATATTAAATAATTCTTACCAGTGGATAGGTTTAGAGCCAGAAAAATAACTTTTAATACAGAATTGTAAATCGGACGGTTGTCAACGATGAGTGTAAAGAAAATTGAATTCCGACATTTTTATAACTAATTTAAAGTCACTTTTAATAGTCATTTAAACTATATTATGATTTATAAAATATTTTATTAATCTTATAATTTTTTAAAAACTATTATGCATAACAATATTAAATATGTGCATATCTATTACTGAGCATAATGAACTTTAGAATTGCACAAAACTGAGCTATGTAAATAGAGTGACCACATGTCCTGCGACGAGCAGAACAGTTATTGAAATGATGTTTCAAAAAATTGAAAATGTATACCTTAGTCTCCCCTTTGATTTTTAAGGTAAAAATTAAAAATACATGAAATTAGTATAATGTTCTGCATAAGTATAAAAATGATGTGGTAACCCTATATTTAAAACTCACAAACTCAAAATGATGCAAAACTATATGCAAATGATTTGTGCTTTAAATTAACTGTTGGTTATAAATTTTGAGTTATTTAATGTCGAAATTAAAAAATAATTTATTTGAGTTACAGCCTGAAACAGTCAAGTTCAAAGGTCAATATCTGAGCTCTGTGACCCTATTTGCCGCTAATATATCAATTTTAAACAACAATAACTTATTATTTTTTTAAGATAAATGTTGATTGCATATCTGACCCACACCAAAAATCCTTCCCTTCTCAGCCTTCCACATAATGCCAAAGACACAACAGGACAAAAGAATTAAAGGAGAGACCAATTTAATTTTTTCAAAATCTTTTTATTCTATTATGAGATAAAATAACATTATTTAATGAACTTAAATTTTCACAATAAAAACTGTTTAATAATCTAACTTTGTTTAAGAATTTTCATTTAAAATTACAATTAAGAACCACAAATGTTTATTGTTTATTCGCAATTATTGAAATTCTGCCATTAGTTTAAATATAAAATTAAGATAATTAAAAATTTTTATGTTTTAGCTGATTAACTATTCCTTGGAATAACTCATAAATTTTGTGTTCTTTTCCATGAGTTACGCTTAAGTTTTCTGATGCCAACGAAACCAAATCTTTCACGCTCTCAACGCTTTTGCTATATTCAACATTATAATTATTAATATCTTTACAAATTTCATTGATTTTCTGTAATAAATAGCGCACCAAAAAGAAACTATACGTTGGATGAAAACCATTATATGCTTGTTTGAGTGCAAATAATTGACATTCAGTAAGAAAATTCTGATTAACATTTTGAATGTTAAACTCTATCAAACATCTAATGCTCTCATAATCGACATTATCTTCAAAATCTGATTCGCATTTATTGCACATGCAATAGAAAAACCAGTCTTTCTTCAAAATGGATCTGCGCTCAATAGTAGGTCTTTCGAGGACCATATACTCTATGTATATATTCTCGTTTGCGGCGATTGGTTTTATTGCTCTGATTTGTACTTTTTTGCCATAATTTACATAAATGGCATTTGGTTCACATGAATGATCGAATATTGACAGAGGAATATGCAAACCAAACCCCAAAAACTTTCCATAGTATTGAGTAATATTAGTTAATTCATAATTCTTATACTCGAAAAAATTAATGGTTATTTGACCCAACATTTGAACCAGTTCTTCATTGCATACTTCAATTCCTAGCTCACGAAATTTGTCACACGTTTGTGAGATCCAAATCATTCTCGAATTATCATTTTTTATATCATTTTCGTGTGTTTTTAATTGATTGAGACTTCTTTGTGTACCATTATGTAGAAGATAATTCATTGTAAGTGTGCCTATATTTATAAAAGATTTAAAAGATATAAAATTTTATTTTAAGAAAATCATTCGCTTTATATTATTATAACATTAAATAATTTTATAATGTTGAATTTTAGTATCTAATTCTGACCAAGTACATTTTAAAGTCATAGATTTAATCGAAAAGGGTCTTTACTTTTCAAAAAAATTTCGTTCAAATGCTAAATTAAACATTAAGTTTAAATTCAAAAAAATCATTAGATGTGCAAATGTAACCTAAATGTAATGGATAACGAATTTAAATTCAAGAATTTTATGTTAAATTCAATAATCATAATTTGGATAAATAAAAACTGTAATTTATAGCAACA
This sequence comes from Nanhermannia elegantula, assembly GCA_034699485.1. NCBI lineage: Eukaryota > Metazoa > Arthropoda > Arachnida > Sarcoptiformes > Nanhermanniidae > Nanhermannia > Nanhermannia elegantula. The sequence goes on along the minus strand of JAQGCH010003703.1, from coordinate 6,714 downwards.
ATTAATATTTTTGTAAATGCACAAGTAAATTCATGCGTATAAAAATTATAATGAGGATAAAATTGCAGTTTTAAAAAATATCAAAATTTGATACTGTTGGCTGCAAAATTTAACATAGTATTTTTTAAGTATAAAAAAATGTAAGCAAAAAAATGCAAACATACAGCATAAATAATAATAATTAATGCATTACAAAATGTTTGATAATAAAGATAAAATTGTCAATTTTAAAATCCATATCCTTAATATATAGGTCACATTTGCCCATCTAATGATAATGATTTTTTCACATTTCAACCTAATTTTTAAAATAGGCCTAGAGCAAAAACTTATCGAAAAGTAAAGTACTTTCACGTTTTTGTGACTGGTAGACTTGTCTGTCTCTTATCTGCAAATGTAGAGCTCCGTAGATATCATTTTATCTGTCGAGAGGTTTTATAGTGTCTCATATCCTTTCATTTATTATAAAGATCTTTCCTTATGAGGCAATGGTCACAAAAGCCGCGCCTATCTATAATCCTGCTCTATCTCTTAATTTATTGCCTATTTTTATATAAAATTATTGCACTATTAACTGCTGATAAGGTCATAGGTTTCATATATTGTCCTTTGAAATTCACAATTTAAAGCTGTAATTAAATTAATATAACATTTGTGTTAACTATGATTACAGTAATTAACTGCAAAGTAAAAGTTAATAGTTTCTAAACTAAAAATACTACACATTATAAAACCAATTGACAGATAAAAAAATATCTACAAAGCTGTATAATAAAGAGCGCTTTTAAATATAATAAATTAAGAATATACTTGATTACTATTATTACTCTCAATCGTCTCCGGCTATATTTTAGTACTTACTTGAATCGGATTTAATCAAAAGCCATAATCTCATTAAAAGCCTAAAAAGCGAGCTGTTATCCACCATAAGCCACTGCCTTTCATTGTAAATATCAATTTCAAAAAAATCAATCTTACAATAGATATCACACTCCATTTTATGTTGTTTCCAATCGCTTTTCTGACAATCTTGATCGCAATAATACATTTTTTTACAGTGCAAACACATTTTTAATGAATCATTTTTGGTCAAACAATAATCGCAATTAATTTTTTTAAATTTCTCGCTCAATACATGAACTAATGGCTCATTTGTGATAATTATTTCCCCAACAGAATAAGGTTTTAAAGCAATTGATGACATTTGTATTTTAATAGCAATAAAATAATGTTAAAAAACTTTCTTAATATAACTATTTTATAAGATTAATGCTTATTTGCTGGCGAAACACGTTTTATATAGCCTTACACTTATACTCTATATACAAAATTTTATGATAAGCTAAACTTTAGATAACTATATCCACAGGTTAAAATCCTATAAAAATAATTTAAAACAGTGATGGCAAAGCTTGGCGTTTCCGCAAAAGAAAATTGAAACTTTCGGCGCTTTTATAGAGTCTAATTATTTAGGTTCTTCAAATTATCTTTATTTTCAAAAAATTATATCCAGTGGCGAAACCAGAAAATTTTGAGTGGGTGGGCACAAAAATAGAAAAACACAAAACTTCTTAACATATTGTAATTTTTTTAGTGAATTTCAGCGTGTTTTGCAGTTAGTAGAATATAAAAGCTTTTATTTGAATAATTTCATGTAATTCAAGCTCTTAAAAAATACAATAAAGCTTTTTATGAAATTAATTAACTTTTAATTTGAGTTGGAGGGGCATATGCCCACCCTGCCCCTTTGCTAGTTTCGCCACTGATTATATCAGAAAAAATTGAGTTTTTGATATCCCTCGGCTACTTTATAATGTATATTTATTATTATCAACCCTTTTCCTGATCTTAAGAAAGTAGCTTGCTTATTGCATGCAACTATTATCAATTGTTTCAATTATATTAAATAATTAATAATTTAATTTTTATAAGCAATTCATTGAAATTGATCACAAGTTGCTATAATCAAATTTTGTTATAAAGCGGGTTCTGAAATGGTGATAATTCTGTATTGATCTTATAATTATATTTTAATGTTTTGCAAGCTTTTATACTTCTGAAAATCGTGTTTATACTCATCACTAAAACGCGAAGCCGATCGCATAAAAGTCTAATCTAAGCAGGAAATGATGTCAATAGCCTCGTGAATTTATAATCCGTATTTCAAAAAATTAATAATTTATTTTTATCTATTTAAAAATTAGCGCATTATTTTCGGCAAATAGGGTCATAGAGGTCATATATTGACCTTTGTAAATCACCATTTTAAGCTGTAACTTAAATAAATCTATTTATTTTGTCAAAAATCAAATTTTCATATAGTTTATAAAACTATAAATTAGTTTTAGTTTACAGTTTATAACTAAATTCATAGTTATCATTTATGAGATATTTATTTAAGTTACCGCTTAAAATAGAGATTTTCAAAAATCAATACCTGACTCTATTTGTCGAAAATAGTGCAAAAATTTTAGATAAAAATTAGGTATTAATTTTTAAAAATAGAGCATGAATTGAAATGAATTCGCAAGGTTTTTGACACCATTTCCTGCTAAGCAATATTTTTGTTGCGATTCTATGTCTAATTTCTCTAAAACAGAATAATTAAAAAAAAGTGTACTAAATATTTTATAATAAATACTGTACACCTACTGTATAAAAATTACATGTAATAAGATTTAATGCTCGGCGAGCAATTTTTCGGGAATCAGAAGCTTGGCTTAATTTAGACGCTCGAACTTGCGCTCACAACCGAGCGTCTTTCTCTAGAGTGTTTGCCATCACTGGTTAAGGATGTCACACCTCCAGCTTTACTTTGGAATCTCCAGTTTTAAGAAGTGTTCTCAAGTATCCAGTTAAGAATGTAAAGGCTAGAAACTCCAGCTTCAAGATAATTATTAAAATTCAATGAAAAGAAAGACAAAGTTAAAAATTGAAAGTAAAATTGCTTATTATTAGTTTTATGATCTTTTTTAGTAAATTATAAAACACTATTATAGAACACTTATCCCTAAGCAGGGAAATTCGTGAAGTGCCGTCCAAGTATCTAATTCTGCCCTATTTCAAAAATTAATTAAATATTAACATTTAATATTAGTGAACTATCAACTGCTAATAGAGAAACAGAGGTTATATATTAACCTTTTTATTGTAGTATTTTAGGTGTAACTTAAATAAATTATTTATTTTTATCAAATATAAGATTTTGCTGTAGTAAATAAAGCTATAACTTTGTTTAATTTACAGTTTATATATGTATTCATAGTTAACAATTAAGTAATAAAAATTTAAATTACAGCTTAAAATAGTAAATTTCAAAGGTCAATGTCTGACCTCTATGACCCTATCAGCAGCTGATAGTTCACTAATATTAAATGATAGTATTTAATTTATTTTCTGAAATAGCGCAGAATTAGAAAGCAGGGTAGAACTTCAAAAACTTTCCTGCTAAGAAAATTAAAAATTAAAAATGCATAATTTGGTCTCTATATTTCCTCCAGCTGTTAATTGATAAAGTGGTGGCATCCCTATCACTTGCTATAAAAATGAAATATTATTCAATTTAATTTATTATTTAAAAAGTCTAGTATTAATAATAAAAGTTTATCAGCTAACTTATTAAAGCCCAGATAAAAAGTAAGGATATACCTATATTTGTGCTCGATAACGTTCCGCCGTTATCAATTTAGTCCCTCAATTATCTATTTTTAATCAATTTTTTTACTTTAGTTATTTAATTGTGTAACTATTTTTTGTTTGACTTTTGAAATGAGACGCTTTAAACTAAAGGTGGACAAAAGAAGAATATTTAGGGTCCAGCCCATTCGCAGCCTGCGATCTCTCGGCCCTACTCGGACCGCATACAATTCCAAACCAAGGACCAACCCAACCTGCCGACCGCAAACATAAAACCGGCTCAGCCCGCGGGGGCCCACATTATGACTAAATTTTATGAAACATTCGAAAATTCTACATTTTATCTCTTAACATATACACTCGGTTTTAAAACTTAAAACAGAGGTTTTGAGCTATTCTATACACCTAAACATTAGAATATTTTGGTAAAATTTATTTTGAGTCTCCAACAAATTTTTTGACCAAGAGGAATTAATATCCTTTTACACACTTTTTATTTAGCATACTAAATTCATACAGAACTAGGCAATGAAATTTTTGAAATTCTGATCAATACAAACAAAAGTACTCTTAAAATGATTATATACGTATATTTTTGTTTGGCCTGAAACCTCTCATCGTGAGTAGGGTAGCGCCATAAACATGAAAATTACTAAAATTCAATTGAGTGTAGCCTACCTTACCCTTATGCAAACTGATTGAGACCGGTGTCAAATTGAAGCTATTTAAGTCTTCTTCATAGGTATACTATTAGATAAAATATATAGTTCATAGCATTTCATTAAATAACATTTCGCCATTATAAACTTGATCATTAAATTAGTTTAATGATTAATATAATTGTTATTTAAATAAATAATATTTTACAATGAAGAAAGTTCATTAATTGAATAAGACAAATAATATAAGTACTATATATGATCTGATAAAATAGTTAAAAAGAAATTTTAAAAAGCTTCAATTTGAAACCGGTCTCAATCAGTTTGCATAAGGGTAAGGTAGGCTACACTCAATTAAATTTTCGTAATGTTTCATGTTTATTAATAATAATGAAGCTTTTATTATAAAAATATAATTTAATTACGAGCGCTTTCGACTTCAGATGAAGTCTTCATCAGAGAATATAATATATGTAATGACTAAGATTAATGTTAAAAAAATAATGTTTGTTTATTGTATTTACGGGTGCCAGGTTTGGTCAGTTAAAACAACGGAGATAATTCTGTCTCAAAGGGGGGACTAAGGTATATTTTTTAAATTTTTAATAATTTTTATAAAACCAAAGGGGGGACTAAGCAATGTATTTTTTTTAAAATTGTTAGAAAAACGGATTTTGATTTAATAAAATATTGCAAATTTATAATTTATTTTTATTTATTAAAAAATGAAAAATATTCTTTAAAGTGAAGATTAAATTAATTATCTGTACTATAGTTAATTGATTGACGAACACTAAATTAAATTATAAATGAAATTTAATCTCAAATTAACTGTTATTCCAGTTTTTAAATTTTTTCAAATAATGTGTATATAATTTTTGCATCTATTAAAAGAATGGATTGAATTGAGGAACAAATGTAGCAGTAAATATAGAAACCGATATTAATGTAAACCATTGAAAAGCTGCACTCAAACAATGCCAAACATATCCGCCATAAGTTTCATCCCATAGCAGGCGTTCTTCAGTAAATACTTTACTGAAAGGAACATTTAAATAAGCCAATGACAAAATTAAATTTACAAAACCAATTATTCCTAAAATTGGAGATAATATCGAACTGAAAAACCAAATTCTTGCGATTTTTAATGAGTTAGCCATTGGTATGAACATATACGAGATATTTGTCTGTATAAATTGATATATAATTATAAATATCCCTCCAATACCAGTTGTGATCCAATGAATTGCAATGTGTTCTGTAAAAGGAAACGATCCCATTGCAGCCATATTTAACACAATAAATATAGAAGAAGTAGCAGTCCAATTTGTCAAATTAACAATTCTGGCAATTTTTTTGTTATCTAGTACCTTTATATTATAGTTATTAAATCCATGCTTATTATTACAAATGCATTCTATTTGATGATAACGTATCCAAAATAGAATTCCAGCTATGAATAAAAAATGTAATTTCATTAATATTAGCAATTATTTACTAATTTTTAAAAAAATATGCTAATAGATGCGCATACTATCTATATACACTTCTAATGGTGCATCTGGAATTCTCCCTTTATCAGATAAAATTCCCGACGCGGTCATTATCTCGTTAAAGATTACCGCGAGGACTCAAGTATACTTACTTTTTGCTAATGACTTGCAGTGCGTGTGTTTATTTTTAAAATCACACTAATATAAAATAAATTTTTTAGCTTTTTTATTATGAGATTATAACTTGACATTAAAGAGGATTTAAAGAGTCAAACAAAAATATAATGATTTAGTATTATTCTAAATTTGAATATTATCATCATTTAGGTTTTATAAATTTATTTTAAAATCAAAACACAAAAAAATTGATTAAAAATGCAGTATGCTAAAACATATGCTAAATAACATTCACTATATTCATTGCAAATTTTCTCGCTGTAAACATTTGCCTATCATAATTTTTGAATAAATTTATCATGGTATAGAGGTAGTTAAATGGCTGATTAAATGCTATACCCAAAACAAGCGAAAAGCATGAAAATATAAAAAAAATTGTTTCTTAACATGAGTCACGCCAATATAGCGGTGCATTTTAACAGTAATTAATAATTTTTGGGAAAACAATGATTACTTAAAATCAATTCAATCGATACCAAAAAAGAGGATTCCGGTTATGTACGTTATAACGAGCTGTTCGTTACATCGAGGTGAGTAAAATCAAGTTTTACTGTATAAACTGTAATTTTGTTTTGCGTTTACTTTATATTTTTTACATAAACAATATTTTAATGAATAATTTTTTAGAAATTTTATTATTTAATCTCATATATAATGGAACACTAAGAAGACGCGCAAATAAGTGCTCCCAAATACATAAATCTCGTCATTTCTTCTTTAAGCACAAAAAGTGATCGAACGTTAGTTCC
>JAQGCH010003702.1:0-10133 GCA_034699485.1 Nanhermannia elegantula | reverse complement strand
GGCTTACTTCCCCTTATGTGTTAACACATAAGGGGGAGTAAGCCCAATACCATGGGTGCCGGATTTTTGTTGAGAGACGTGTACATGAAACATACAAATATGCATTTTTCCGCCCTTTACTGATAATAATGAAAATATATTCTCAAATATGAGTGCGGTCATAAACACCTCAAATTTTTCTTATCTTAAAAAAATAATTTATCACAATTCAGGACCAATTCTTATGTTAATTATGTTTTTGGCAAAAAGATATCAAAAGTCCACTGAAATACTGGTTGAAAATAAAGAAAAATTTGAGACAAAGCTCTTCGATAGAAAGGATAGTAAGAGAAAACTTATTATTGCTCTGTTTGTAATATTTCTGGCTTTTTATAACGTATTAGAAAATATTTATTACGAATTCGGCGCTACTTATTATCAATACATTCCACTCAAATTGACTGCCAGTAAAGCTGCAGAAATGATGTCCGCAATGGCTTTGTCTAATACTATCGGTCGTGGAATCAGTATTTTCATAGCATTCAAAATAAAGCCCCAGTTTATGATTGCATATCATATTCTTATAATATTTGTAGCGGCACTTATTCTACTGTTAGCGCAAAATTCATTAACCCTTCTATGGATCGGGAGTTTAATGTTGAGCTTTGGATTCTCCGCTATATTTCCGGCAACTTTTGCTTTTGTTGGTTTATATCTGAAACTGACTGATAGAATCGGAACAATACTAATATTATTTTCTGCATCTCTTAATCTATTGATGCCTTTTATTTTGGGCGCTTATATAGAGGAATATCCAATTTTATTGATATACATAATACTTATAAACCTTTCAATAAGTGTTAGTTTCTTAACTGTTATTATTTGTATCATTAGAATCACTGAAAGAACGGAAAATATAGTAGACATGAGATTAGATTATGAACAATTCTGACTGAGCTTTACTATACTGTATTAATGAGTCTAACAATTGTTGTTTTCATTTTTAATGTTACGCTTTTCAAAGTCAAAACTGTGAAGTTTGAAAACAAATTGGTTTAAATAATCAACGAATCATAAAATATTGCGTTGGTTATAGTGATCAAAGAATTGCCTCATAAATGAATATACAGTAGTACCCCGTTATAGTGAATCGATTGGGACCGCTAACTTTAATTCACTATAAGGGGGTTTCACTATAAAGTGGTATTTTTAACATTAGTTTAATCCAATGTTAACCAAAATTGACCAAAATTTTTATTCACTATAAAGGGGTTCACTATAACGGGGTACTACTGTATTATTTAAAATAAAAATTGAAAAACCTTAATATTTAAGGATGTTATTATTATCTTTTCCAACTACTGTATGTGACACCACAAGTTTGATATTTTGTACTATTTTGTTAAATAAATTTTATTATTATTTGTATTGTATAAAATTTATTCTAATTTTCTGTTAGATTATAATAAACTTTAAAATATAGTTTGAAAAATTATAGAACAATTTACTTGTTTTTGCAAACAGTCAATTTTGTCTCACAAGGAATACTCCCGAGGTGTAATTGTCAATATTCTGAGCACCAAAAATGTATGTATTTATCATATTGATTAGGGTTACCACATGTTCGGTTTTCACTCGACACGTTTGGTTTTAGAGAATTATGTTTGGGTGACGGACAAGAGGTTTACCCGAGCAATAGAACGTCCGGGTTTAGCTCAGAAACTAGCAAAACCTGTATTTATATGAATACCATTCATAAAATTTTAACACAAGACAATCCAATTCGCAAATGCTATTCGCATCTCATGTCAATGCTATCATGAGTTTGATTATCAACGATTAATAAACAATCTTAAACTTGAAATTTAATTTTGCATTTGCTCTGTTCTATTTAATTTTGCTCTCAATTTCACGGTTTTTTAAAAAGATAATTAACAAATTATATAGTCTGCAAAGTCTAACATTAAATATGCATACAATTCAACAAATAATTAGATTTTAGATTAAAATTTAATTAAAACTTGTTGGAAAAAATTAAAAATAACCTTTGTGTTTTTTGTCCGGGGTCGTCCTTGGCTAAAGGTGATAAGACTGCTATTAAACGTCATATTGAGCCTGATATTTGAAAAAATTTGAATAATTTGTCTGTTTTCACACACAAAATATCGAAATAAACGCATTTTGTCAAAGGTTTTACATAATTAACTCTTGGAGCACATGAAGAAGGGTTCAGATAATTGATTTATTATTGAATTTAATTGGATTGATTGGAAGTTTATTTAGACTCTTGCTCGATTAGCAGTGCCATATTCAAAAAATTTTGGTTGGGGGGGGGGCAGCAATAGAGAAAATTTGCAACTTTTTTATGCCTACAGACCTACACATAAAATTTTTGAAAAATTTTGAAAACCAATTAAAAAAGCACCCAACCAAAATACTATTCTAGGATTTGTTGATTATTTAAACGAACTCGTTTTGCAAATTTTACAGTTTTAACTTTGAATAAGTATTTTAAATATTTATTTCAAAAGTGTTTCAGTTATATAAAGTGTAAAGTGCTTAACATCTCTTGAGCTCAGCTAATACTGGAAGGGGGAACCAAGATAAAATTTTCAAAATATCTTAAAAAAACTCAAAGGGGGACCCAAGGTCAATTTTTTAAATAGTACCTCCCCCTGGAGCTTCATACCTTGACCATCTATGCATAAAAGTATATATTTTAAATTCGCAGATGAATTTTTCAATTACAGTACATAAGATACAGTGATTGTGCTTAAAATATGAGTGGGCTAAATATTGTTACCAGTATTATAGCGTAACTCTGTTTTCAATAAAAATTAATGTCAAATAATAATAAATTCTGAATTTTGTAGAGGAGTTTAGTACTCGTATTAATTTAATGAAATATAAGTATTTCTATGAGAGAATATGTTTTAATTATTAAGTAAAATTATTCTTTACATTAAACGGAATTAATTTGGAATGAATGAAATCCTGAATATTTTAATGTCTGGTATTGTTTATTCAATAACTTTATATCATAACTTTTTCTAATGGTTTTTAAAGTGACTTCTGTTAGAATAAACTCTTGTTATAATAAACGAATTTTGCTTTCATTGTCCCTTCAATATAAATAACGCCCACTATGTTTCAGATTAAAGCGTCTTTCAAGGTTTGAATAGCTATTTCTGGTAGAAAACTTCAATTTTATTCTCTCTTATTGTGACATTTGCTTTGACATATAAAAGACATTATTTGAAATAAGTTTTATAAAGCTTTATATGAATTAATTTATGTCCGAATTAAAAATAAACATTTTCTTTAAATTTCGCCAAAACTAAACTTTTAATATAATTAAAAACAGGAACTTATCTTAAAAGATCATTTCTCTATTTGTTATGTGAAATAGAGCGCCGGGCGCTTTATTTTCCCCGAGCGCGAGCATGAACGCCGAGCGTTGTCATCACTGCCTATTACTAATAGAATTAGTAGTTGAATCACGGGGTAATTTTAATTATTTTATTAAAGATTGTAGGGAATTTTTTCTAATCAATTACAAATAAACTTATATTTACAGATTTTAATCAAAACTAATAAAACATGATATTTACAGTTTTATATGGGCCTAATTCATTTTTTCTTGAAAAAACGTTCACTATAACCAGGGAACCGCTATAAGGGGGTTCAATATAAACGGAAATAACTGTAATACCATTTATATTAGTAAAACAGTATAAAAATATAATGAGTTATTTATAATCACTTATTGATAGTATAAGCTTAAAAATATAATCTATTGAAAACTGGACAAACTTTTAGCGCATTTTTTAATTTTTCGTAAAAATTTATAAATTTAAAAATACGGAACTGTATACGTACGCTAAAAATAATTTTACTCTACTGTACTTTACGGAAATCCGTACGGTAAAAGTCCGTAATACTGTACTGTACTGTACAGAATTCACTCTCTAGTTCGAACTACAGGCGCTGCTATTTTCTCTTCTATATGCCAGCCACATATCCAGTATTTTTTAACATCCATATGGCCCGAAGAGATCGCGCACGCCAACACGGGGTTATCCCTGTAAAAATCTCACTGGTTTTCATTGGTTTCAGTGAGATCTCCTCTCATTAGGGAGTTGGCTGATGAAAACAAAAACGCTTTAAATCACTATAAAAAGTAATTAAAGATTAAGGCATAATGAATTAGTTTAGCTATGAGTTTAGTACAGCAGGTATAGCTGTATTACTATAAGATTTTGAAATATGCAAATGAAATCTAAAAAAAACTCTTCGAGTTGCCATGGTTATTTTGTAAAACATGAAGCAATTCTTTATAAATGTATAAGTTGAAGTGCTTTCAAAAGTAAAGTAAATTCATTGAAGAATATTCGCTTTTAATATGGGATTAAAATCCAATATAAAATAAATTCAATACAAATAAATAAATGAAAATATTTCTTGCATGGTAATATATCTATGTTATGAAAAGTCAATTGATGCTTCATATTGAGTAAAATAGATTGTATCCGAATTAAATTTTTTCAATAGAAACTTTATTGCTTTTAAAGCTTAGAGAACTAGGGATTAAAAGCAAATAACAAATAAATTGCTGGTATTATAAATATTTTTAATAAGTTATCACTGTTTAAAAGTTTCATTTAAATTGATTAAAAGCTATAAACTTTAATCATTAAAAATAATAAGTTTAATGCAAAAGAAGAAAAATTTACTTATTTTTCTTACAATTTTATAAAATTAGATATTTATTTTACACTTATTAGTATTTATTGGTTTTTAGACTGACTTTTGCTATAATGAAATTTTGTTATATTAATCAGATTTTGCTTGCATTAGACCGTACAATATAAATAACGCCTACTTTGTTTCAGATAAAAGCTTCTTTGAAGTCTTGAATAGCTATTTTTCATAGAATGCTCCTATTTTATTCACTCTTATTGTGGTTATTTTTCTGAGAGATAAAATTCTTTATCTTAAATAAGCCTTATAGAACTTTATATGGTTTAATTTATACTTTTCATATAACTTACTATAAAGCGATGTAGGATGAAAAGTAGCCACTTTGTTTATATTTCATATAGGTTGACCAACTGTCAAGATTTCATCTGGACTGTCCAGATTTAGGACTATTAAAAAATACAGTGCTTGGCCCTCCCCCCCCCCTCCTCTTTGAGTTTTTCTTAAAATGGGAATTTATGAAAAATTATTCTTTGGTTTCCCCCTTTGATATTTTAAGCTGTCCAAATTTGTGCTCCATCAAACTTGGTCACCTTAATTTCATATATCTAAACTTTCAATTTAGTTAAAACATGGACTTGTGTTAAAGGATAATTTCTCTATTTGTTATGCAAGACTATCTCTAGAAAAATATTTCCATAAATTTCCTTTTAATGTTTCACTAATGTATATTCATTTTATGAAAGTTAAGAGAAGATATAATTTATTTTTCGGGAAGAGATATGAAGAGATAATTTTTGACAAATAATTTCATTATTTGAGTAAATTTTAGTTCTCTTACCAGTTCGGATAAAATGACAATTTAAGTGGCAAAACAAATATTAATATTTCGTTCGTAAATTTTTATAATTTCAATTGCTGGACTCATTGCCGTACCCACCTATGTGGTCAAGGGGGCTCAGGCCCCCCAAATAATTTTAAATTTATTAAATGTAGGCCTGTAGAAAGAAAAATTCGAAATTTTCCCCTATTGCTGGCCCCCAAACAAAAATTTCTGGGTACGGTACTGGCTGGACTTTCATGAATTTTATTCAACCTTATTTAAGTGAATATACACTAGCTACACTATTAGCATGTAATGGCCGTAATGGCCATTAATTCATAGCTTATCATAAAATGAATTTTTAACATATTTATTTGAATAAATTACTAAACAGAATGCTATATATATCTAGATATGTAATAAAAATCAACTCAAAAAGTCATTCTAAAGAGATTATACGTTACACAAACATTTTAAAAATTAAAACAAGATATTACTAAAAATTAGACAAAATTCTATTCTTATTCATTAGCTTACAATGTATACGATTAAATGTCAATTTTGGTTTGGACATCAAATTTAATACGAAAATTACTTTTTAAATAATAGTTTAAAAGTAACAAAAGTGATTAAAATTTATGGGTTGGAAATAGATTTTTGGGAATAGGAGCTTATGTTTAATTTTCGTTCTCAAAGAGAAGAAAAAAGCTCTGATTACGGAACACATCAATGTGAGGCATGAGAGCCATATTCTCTATAAACACCTCAATAATAGACATTGACAAACAAATATATAAGTAAAGAGTAAACTATGTTTACACTCTTGTGAGCAATTTTTACTTTTCATTTATAATTTTTTCTTTCTGTTTTACAGTTCTCTCCATTCTCTAACACTATAATATTATGTCTCTTTACAACTAATTCCTGTTAAGAAAAGAAACACAATAATAAAGTTTTAGTGTCTAAGGAATTATAAGTGAGAATAGAGAGCAGTAAGCTTTGGCACAGAAACAAATAGTGACAAATGAATTTATTTCTATATAGTTGTGGGAATTTGAGCTTGCATTAGAAGTTATACTTAATTTTGTTAAAACTTTAATTTATAAAATGGTCCGCAAAATATACAAACGTAAGAAAATATAAGAGAAATTTAAAACACTGTTAAATATAAACATTTTGCTAATAAACACATATAATAGATATCTTAAAACATTATTAAAAAATAATAATCCTGAAAGTTCATAATGTATATTATACTAATATGCTTCAGAGGAGGATTTTTAACATTCCTAGCTACCTTATTTTTCAAAAATTTTTTTGAAGCTATCTCTGAAATCAGGGATAGTGTTTAAATTTAATTTTGACAATGACATTTAGTTAAATATGCACATTATAAAAAACTTATTTCAATATAAAATTTTCCCGATCTCCTATGGACCTCATGTTCTGTTCATCGAAAGCACATAGGGAACGCTTCAATTAAGTAATAAAAAGAAATTCTTCAACATTCTGTTTTATAAGTTTTTGGCAGATTGTGATTTATTTTTTAATACAGCAAAATTTAAAAATAATTTTTTAATAATTTATTATAAATATTTGACATTCTTTCTAAACATATTGTAAAATGAAGAAAACACTGTATCAGCACATTATATTTAATGCAAAGATAAAATATTTAAAAATTAAGGCTTAACTTTTGAATTTGAGTTAAAAAGTTAACCTTAAGGTTGTCGGTTTAAACTAGGGTGACCAACCGTCCAGATTTTGGTCTATTTTAAAAATGTACAGTGCTTGATCCCCTCTTTGAGTTTTACTCAATATAAGAATTTATGAAAAATTATCCTTTGATCCCCCCTTTGATTTTATAAGGTGTCCAGATTTGGCCTTCATTAGACTTGGTCGCCCTAGTTTAAACTCTACAAGAGTATTTCAGACTATTAAAATTATATAGCATTTAAATAAATAATAACAATAAAAAGTTTTAACAAGTTTTAAATTTCAATACAATGTTAGACGAGAAACGATCCAGCGTTGAAAAACATCGCTTAAAGTAATCAAAATCTAAAGTACAAACATTAAATTTTTAAGATCGAGTTATTTATATTGAATCGATCGCAATAGTGTTATTGTTGAAAAGCATAACAGTTCTTTCAAGTACTTTCATTTCAATTGAACAAATTCCTTCGGTCTCTAATTTCTGCCATTTTTGAAGATTAAAAATAAGCATATTTTCCATTCTTTGAACTCTAATGTTAGAGTTTATTATCCACAAAAAGTGAACAATCATTAAAAATAAATACGCAATACTAAAAAAATTAATGTGGATGTTATAGTTGAGTATATTAAACAAAGCGTATATTATAATCCCCGATATTGATAAGGTATCCACAATTAAAAAATATTTAATAAAATCGATATTTTTCCTCAAATCAAATTTAAATTCACAGAATTTTAAAACAGTTCTCTGGGTGAGTATTATTACACTTTTATCTGGCTTTGTAAGCTTCCTTTTGAACTCATCAATGAAAGTTTCAATAGTATCCGCATATAATGTGTTAAATTCATAGTATAGTAATTGAAGAAATATAAACCAAGCGTTGATATAAAAACTAACCAAAAATAATTGAAATTTTTGGTTTATAGGCACATATTCATGCTTTTTTGTCAATTCTTCAAAAATATCTTTCATATGCAAATCACAGAAATATATCGCTTCCAATATACCTGACATCATAATTGCTATTAATATTGAGATAAATGATGTAAAACAGTTATCATATGTATTGATACGATGTTTGATTTGATAATTTAATAATCTATCGTAAAATTCAAAAATTTTAGTTGATTTGTATTTTAAAATCAGATATGAAATTAATTTTGAGCCAACTGTTATTGAACACGACAACTTCAAAATTAATACAATTATATTATCAGCCAATTGAATGAGAACAGTAATTTGTAACAGATATAAAGAATATATCGCTAATGTTAAACCAGCAAAAAAATATTCTAACCATTTATTATTGCATTTTATACCGAATGGCATTGATAAGTAACGCATCATTTTCCAAAATTATCGCTCAAATACCAGTTAACTAATAGCAAACTGCAGTGAAATGATTTCGACTTGTGCTTATTCACTATATTTTTGCTATTATTGCGCATGTTCTCAGACAACGTTACAATGTCTGAAACCTTACTCGTGCTACATTATAAAAGTCTTCTTTAATTAATTCAGAATAAGAATTCTCAAAAAATAAGATTGCTCAATTCTAAATTCATTTTTTTAGATCCTGTAAAAATTATAGTCTCTTATAGTTTTTAAAATACAGTATGTATCAGCTAAAAGGAAACCCATATATTTCATTTACGTTAATATTAAAACTAGTTTTTAAGAACATAATAACTGCTTGTACTAGAAAATGAAAGATATCTTTACTTAAACTTCAAATAAAATGTAAAACGAAATACAAAATTAGTGTTCAAATAAGTTATTTATTATTAACCAAGTGTTGAAAAAGATTTTACAAAAAAATTTTTAAGAAGTTTCCGCCAATATTTCAATTGATTTTTTCACAAAACATTATTATATCCGGAAAACTGGTCGTTTTTCTAAGAAAATTTTTTGAAAAATGATTTTCGCGTCAAAATGCTTGAAAAATGCTTTCGCTTTAAAAAATTTTAAATATATTCAAAATATAACACCAAAAATAAATAAAAATTTTTTATAAAATTTTATAAATATAAAAAAGGGTTCCTAGGTATGTTTTTTCAAATTGCCAAAATCTGGGGAGGGGGGTTGTTCACTCTATCTACACCCTGCCTTTAGCTACTCCTGGATTAAATTGTCATATTTTTGATTTCTTGTTTAATTATTGACAGGGATAGCCAAATGGTAGATTATAGTAAGAGTGAGCACCCCCTCAATACTTGAAAATTTGAAAGTATAGCTTTGTTTCCCTTTGATATTTTAAATTTTATGAAAAAATTATTTAATTGATTTTTCATTTTATTTTTTGATAATAATGTATTAGAAATTTTAGCGCGAAAACGTATTTTTTTAGAATTTTCTAAGAAAAACGATCAGCTTTCACCTTATAACTTTTTCTAGAAAAATCATTTTTTAAAAATGCGGAAAATATTTTTTTTGAAAAATTTTGGCCATAAAATAGATATTTAAAAAAATTGTCTTATAAAACCAATGAGTATTGACATCTCGATTTTTAAAATTTTTCAGGACCAGGCTTTTAAATTTTTCGAGAAATTTTTTTTGAACTATTTTATAAGACTGTTTCTAAATAAATATTTAAAATAAAAATTTTTGTCTTCTTCTTCTAACACTATTTTTAATGTTTATGCTTACAAAAGCTTGATATCATTGAATGTAAGTCTATAACTTGTCAAACGTGTTAACTGCCTGTTATTAATAACTTTTCTTTGAAATCTCAAACTAAGAGAAGTTTTAAATTAAATTTGGGTTTCCTTTTAGCTGATACATACTGTATTATAATGGAGTAGTAAATGTTTGTTAGCTATCCTATAACGGGTGATACACATGGTACGTACCCAGTTATGGGGGAGGGGGTCAAATTAATTTTTAAAATGCGTACGCATACATTGAGATAACATAGAC
>JAQGCH010003701.1:0-10142 GCA_034699485.1 Nanhermannia elegantula | reverse complement strand
GTTATTCAAAGTGAGACGTAATTTATGTTTTGCTTAAAAAAAGTATTTTTTAATAATAATATTGATATAAATATATTTACTATTGATATCAATATCTTTATAAACATACAAAAAGATAACCAAAGACTAAATAAAAGAGATAATAGTTTTGTCAGATTTGTGGCAAATGTATAGCTTTTAATGTCTTAATGGATGACAGTTTTGCAGGCGTTTTGAGGACCTATTATTCGGTGACTTTGAGCGCAGAAATAGCGGGCATTTATTGCTTGTATTACGTGATTGTCAACTATTTTAAGAGTATTTCTCGTCTTGTCTTTGATATTGAGGTCATTCAAGTGGAACATCTCGATGACCAACAGGTAGACCATCGGGAAGAAGAAGAAGACAATCAGGACTTGGATTTCGATTTAGAATATTTCGCAGTTTAGCAAAAGTTAAGCCAAAATGTTATCGAATGACGGCTGGAATGACATCAATGATTGGGAACCCATTCAAGTCACCAATCAGTCAACCAATAGTTGTGACGACAATTGGGGATCACATGAGACTAGAAATGAGTCAGTTATGAGTCAATCAAAAGGTACGTCAAATCAAAGTAAACGTAAATTAAGTGATGACTCATTTGAGGCCCCAAATGATCGGTCAGGAAATGGTTTCGGATGCGGAAGAGGTAATAGGTTTGGGAGTCAAAGGAATGACTCCCACAACGATTCCTGGAGTGCCGGCAATACAGACAACAGTTATAGCTCTCAACGCAATGAAGACCAATGGCGTGATTCGAGAGATAATCGGGAATCGAATTCATGGGGAAATCGAGACAACCGTTCATTCAGTAATAACAGATTTGGCGACGATTCGGGTCGGAGTTCATCCAAACGCACAATTCAGATAACGAGCAGTTTTGTGGGTCGAGTCATAGGACGCGGCGGTTCGACTATAAAGGACTTGCAGTCGAAAAGTGGCGCCAGAATTAGTGTTAATAAAGATTCGAGTAATTCATATGAAACTGATATCGACTTATTCGGCACTAATGAACAAATGGATTCCGCCCAACAATTAATTGAGGATTTAGTTGGAGGTAATTCTGGGGGTAATTCATGGCAATCATCACAAAGTGCTAACAATAGAAGTCGTGAAAGAGAACCAGAAAATGAAGTCAAAGATGAGGAGTTCATAGATTGGGGCGCAGCCATCAAAGAGAGCGAAGAGGCCACCAAAAGAAAGTGGGCATCACTTCCACCCGTCAAGAAGTCATTTTATTTTGAGAACAATGACATACGAATGATGAATCCCGAAGATGTGACCAAATTTCGGTTGGAAAACAACAATATAATGGTCAGTCATTTTAATGAAGAAGACAAGAGACAGATTCCAAATCCGGTTCAAACATTTGGGCACTCTTTCGAACACTACCGTAAGTAAACATAACTCTTACTAATTGAATGTTAACTCTATTTTTGACACTTCAGCTGAAATATTAGAAGAGATTAATAAACAAGGATTTGAAAAGCCGTCTCCTATTCAATGTCAGGCGTGGCCCATATTATTACAAGGTATGGATCT
This sequence comes from Nanhermannia elegantula, assembly GCA_034699485.1. Lineage (NCBI taxonomy): Eukaryota > Metazoa > Arthropoda > Arachnida > Sarcoptiformes > Nanhermanniidae > Nanhermannia > Nanhermannia elegantula. The sequence continues at coordinate 8,579 of JAQGCH010003701.1, read as the reverse complement.
GATAGGTATTGCACAAACTGGTACTGGAAAAACTTTAGCGTATCTGTTGCCGGCGATGATCCATATCGACAGTCAGCAAATGTAAATAGATTTAAAATTTGTATTCACTTATATATCTGTAAATATTTCGTAAAATAAAAGGAGACGAGAGGAACGTTCGGGTCCGACAGCACTGATTTTGGCGCCCACTAGAGAATTGGCGCAACAAATTGAAAAAGAAGCTCAAAAGTATCGCTACAGAAATATTAAGTGTATTTGCATTTATGGCGGAGGAGATCGAAAGTTGCAAATCAGTAGTGTTGGTAAAGGTGTTGAGATAGTGATTGCGACCCCCGGAAGACTCAACGACCTCTGCATGAATCAGCACATAAACCTCACGTCTGTTAGTTATTTGGTATGAAATTATCTTCATTTCAAATTGAATGCAAGAATTGGAATCATTTGAGTTTTGTTCGCACCTTAGGTTTTAGACGAAGCCGACCGTATGCTTGATATGGGTTTTGAGCCTCAGATTAAGAAAATAATGTTAGATATTCGTCCTGAAAGACATACTGTGATGATGAGTGCCACATGGCCTGCGGCTGTCCGACGATTAGCTATTAATTATATGAAAGATCCGATTCAAGTATATGTCGGAACTTTGGATTTAGCGGCTGTCCATAGCGTTACCCAAAGAATTATTATGACTACAACTGAAGAAAAGAGAGATATTATGTATGACTTCATTCGTAACATGACTCGCGAGCAAAAGGTTATTATATTTGTGGATAAGAAAGCTCTGTAAGTGTTTAGTGTTGCAAATCATCGTTGAATACATTGCAGTTATTTTTTAATTCCATTAATTGTTTAATAGTGCGGATGATTTGGCGAGTGATTGCGTTCTTCAGGGCATTAATTGTCAATCAATTCATGGGTGAGTTTTATTTTTTATCATTTGAATTCTTATTTAATTGACTAATAATTATACTGAAGTGATCGCGACCAACACGACAGAGAACAAGCATTAGACGACATAAAGATAGGTATCGTTAATATACTGATAGCAACTGACGTCGCTTCGCGTGGACTCGACATTGAAGACATCACGTAATCAATTGTTAATTGAATGACATTGAACTTAAAGTTAATGTAATTTATTTTCCTTTTTTAGTCATATCTTTAACTTTGATTTTCCCCGAAATGTTGAAGAATATGTGCACAGAGTCGGCAGAACGGGTCGCGCCGGGTATTGATTTTTTTAAACAATCTGTTCTGAGAGTTACTGTATATAATAGTGAGTCATTCATGTTATACATTACCCCACAGGCGTACGGGAGAGTCAATCACTTTAGTGACTCGCGAAGACTGGAAACACGCTCAGGAACTCATTAGAATACTGGAAGAGGCGGAACAGGAGGTTCCCAACGATCTCATTTCGATGTCTCAACGATACGCCGCCTGGAAAGAGAAACACGACGCAGAAATTGCTGCTTGTGGTGGGCGAAGAGGTAGAGGTGGCGGACGTTTCGGCAGAAGATTCTAGTTTTGCATTACAACACATCTCATTACAAATTATCTGTTTTATCGAAATAGTTGAGATATTTTCAAAATCATGTAAACTATTGAAACTGATGTAAAATTAATGTTAAATATCTTATTTTGATATTTGTTTTTTAGTTACAATATTTTTTACAGGAATACAAGTTAAATAAAAGTAAAAATATTTTACATTACCATAAGATTAATATATCTGTAGATAACGTATTTCTAATTATTTCAATACATTAAAGCAGTTTTTCTTTCAATTAATAACAGTCAAGTTTAATATAAATACTATAATACCTGTATATCATTGAAACTTTTGAAGCTCTGAAATGAGGCTTCTTTTTAGAGTGACTGCACTTTCTCTACTGATCAATGCTGTCATAGGTTGAGACTAAGGGTGATTTTTGATAATAAATTATTATATTATTAATAGACTAATAATCAAGTTTAGGGAATTGAGTAGACTCTAATCTAAAACAATTTTTTCTATTAGAAAGTTGATGTTATTTATTAAAAATATTAATAAAATAAAGATAAAACACAATTTTGATGTACAGTATCTTTTACAACAATAGCGAAAACTATTTCTCTTATAAGTACAACCAAATGCCCAGCTTTAAGAGTGGTATCAAAAAACCTAACAGGAAGCTTAAAATGGTTATAGAATTTCTTAAATGCTGATATGCTATGATATTAATGATTTTTTGTCTTACATTTACAAACTCTTATAAGTTTGTGTATAATATAATGACAGGCCTGACCATATATCGGGTTAAGAGGGCTATAATAGTGATAATAGTTACGTAGGTTTTTCTAAATAGTCGATTCTTACTTTTTCGCCCAACCAATAACAAAAATTTGGTGGTACCCATCGAAGAGGTATCCATCTCTGGTACCCATCTGTATATAATTGTTAGAATTCCAAAGTTAACTTACAATGTTCAGGCTAAGGCTCAGGCTCAGGCTCTAAGCTTTTCGAGTCTATCGACAGTATTATCAATCAAGTTATTAAAGCCTAAGAAAAGGTTACAAAGTATTCAAATGTCAATGCAATAGATTAAACGATAAAATTATCATCAAATTTGACATAAAGTTCTTTTCAGTAATTTAAGTATAAATTTTAAAAAATGAAGATTTGTTTTATTTTATACACTTTTACAGTATGTACAGTACAAAAATTTAATAATAATTACATTTATTTTTGATAAATCAGATGAAGTTTAAGTAAATTTAAATGATTTGAATGAACTTTTAAATCAAATGCTTTGTCATCACAGTTATTAATATTGTGTGTTAAGTAATATTTAGCAATAAAGTCAATTAAATGCTTCATTAAGTAAATGTAAAAAACATAAAATAATTTTCAAATAAAATTTTCATAAAAAAATAAGTGAAAAACAAGTTAAGTATCGTTTTGATAAATATAAATCAAAAAATCGTTTCTTTTTGTGTAAAACTTCGCGAAATCTTTGCCATTAATGGTTGGGTCGGAAAATGCAATCTTTGATCTCTCGATAACTTTGCCTAAAGTGAAGTTCATTCTGAGAGAGTCGAGAAGTCTTGTGGCGATCTTTTGACGCCTATAATTAGGATGAGTCCAAATGCGAGCCACACCACACTCAGCGCTCTCCTCATCAGTGCTGGCAATGAATGGCTCTTCACTTATCAAATGGTTGGCAGACTTTATACGCTCCGCGGCAACAAAACCAGCGATTCGTTTGTTTTTTGTGGCGAATAACAGATAAACGGATGAGCTCTTCATCGAAGACTCGAGATCTACCCGTATACCCAACTCCATGTCCGCCACATTGAACAAGTCGTTCACCTTTTTGTGCATATACTTATACTTTTGGTGTTGCGGTAAAACTCGTATAACTCTTCCGTCCTCATAGACTCCGATCACGTCTTCATTCTTCCAACCGTTGAATTTCAAGCTGTTCACAAACATGTCGTGATATTCTTCGTGTGTCTTCTCGTCGACCACTTCTCCGATAGTATACAACATATTACAGGTTTTGCATCGCTTGGAGTCGAAGTCTTTCTGACCCAAATCGAGGGCGTACTGATTGCTCGCTTTGAACAGAGGAAGACGTCTTCGAACACAACTTCTTGACTTCGGGTTCGACCGACTTTTGGGTACAGATCTGGGAAGCGATTCATTATTCGATGTCTTCAACTTTTTAACACTTGTTTTGGCCTTTCTTTCAAATATTGGATAATATTTCGTTATTTCGTTTGTCACTGACTTTAATGGACTTTCAAATAATGCCATCTTTTGTGCCAATAAATTGGTTTCAATTAATAGCGATTAAAAGCAAAAAATAATTTAATAAACAACTCAAACAAATCTATAATTATATAAAAGCCTCTCAAAGGCGCCAAACATTCATATCATGAGAAATGCTTTTATTAAAGCTTTGGTTTCACATAAATTACGTTTTATTTTGTTATTCGAATGAGTGATGCAGTCAGTCATCCAGTGATGCAATTCAGCGGTTATTAAATTATTTGTTTACTATTTGAATAAACATATAATTACTGATAATTAACTTCATTATTAGTATTGTTTTTGTCGAGAAAATGGTATTTTATTTTACGAGTAATGGTATGAAAAGATTTGAAATAAAATTAATATAAGATCTGATTTGATTGAAAACAAGTTTATGTCTTAAGACATGTATTGATAACTGTTTGCCATTGCAGTGGTGTCTCCGGCGGTCACTATTTTCATGGGAATCGATAAATACGAGAGTAAGTGACAGAATGAGATATGAATTTATTGATTATATGGTATACTATTTGCAGACGAAGAGCTATTGCGGTGGGGATGGCCTGAAGACGTGTGGTTTCATGTGGACAACTATTCTTCAGCTCACGTCTATTTGAGACTCAAATCGGGTCAAACTGTCGATGATATTCCCAGTGCTGTAATCGATGACTGCGTACAACTGGTCAAACACAACAGCATTGAGGGCAATAAGATTAATAACATTGATGTCGTATATACTCAATGGACTAACCTTAAGAAGACCGCATCTATGGATGTCGGTCAGGTCGGCTTTCATAACGATAAGTCCGTTAAGACTATTAGAGTCGAAAAGAGAATCAATGAAATTGTTAACAGACTTAACAAAACTAAGGTTTCTTTCACTTATTATTCACTATTATTCTAATTCTTATTAATCAACACTTTCTATAACGTTAACATTTTTTTCTCATTTAATTGTTTGCAAATTAAAGGTCGAAAAAACTAATGTCGACTTTAGAGCTGAACGCGAAGAAAGAGATCGAAAAGAGAGGGAAAAAGCAAAAGAAATTCAGCGAAATCTAAAACAGAAAGAAAAAGAAGATTTGAAACGCAAAGAAGAAACGGCAAAACTTAAAAGTTATGATTACGTAATGAAATCAGAAAAAATGAAATCTAATCAAGTATTGAATATATTAACTTTACTTTTCATGATTTTGTTTTAAAAATGTTTCTTTCATTTTGATTTGAAGGATGGCTACGATTCCGACGATTTCATGTGAATTAGGGAGAAAAAAAGGGTTAGAGTTTGTAAACTTACTTTATTACTAATAAATTGTTTTTTGTACAATTATTTTGATCTCAAATGATTTTCAAACAGTTACAGCACATGAATATTCAAATGTAAAACTACTGTAACATTTAGGCTGAAAATTAAAATGTTCGTAAAGTATCGTTAATTAATATGATTTTCCAGTTTTTAAATTCGTCTTTAAAAAGCCATTGAATTAATCAATTGCGTGCCATTGCAAAGAAAGTCATCAATTAATTGGCAAAACTCCAAAATTATCAAAATATTACACAATTAGTTTACAACTGGTTTAGAAAAAAATTTGAATCGTCTGTTATCAGAGTTTTGTGAAACAATGTAATGATTGAAATGTTGGTCACAAACATCTCTTATCCAACAACAAGTCAACTAAACTATCAATTATTGTGTATTTTGCATATGATTTCTTTGTCCTCAAAAAAGAATAAATATTTGAGATCTAATTATAATTTAATGTTTTTACTGATAAATATATAAATAACTGAAGCATATATTCAATTATTAATTGTTTATTTAAGTTCATATTGAGTGAGAAATATCTCTCATTTTGTCGGCTCTTTTAAGATAAGAGTTTGAATATTGAAAAATAATGAGTTGAGTCAATACATTAAATCTAAAGATAAGACATTTGAAAACTTGTTAGTATGTTAAGTAGTTTTACAATTGAATGCTTTGCAGTCTCTAATCTCGTTCACTGTTAACTTTTTTAAACTCAACAATTTTGAAGAACATGTACTCGAGAACTGATTTCGCTGATTTGGCGCCAGTGATGGCCTCACTTATGCCTAATATGAGTCCACATTCTCTTATGAAATATTCCAAATCATTATCAGTACACTTATTAGCAGTTTGTGTTAGTCTTGTAGGTATAGAACTGAAGGCGTCGTCCAAATCAAAGAGTTCTAAACTAGGTTTAGAAAGTTCTCTAAAAGTTGGCGGGAATACAGCCGGTTGTAAAGGGGGTAAAGGGGTCTCGAATTGTGGTTTAATGAGTTTGAGAGGCTCGCGATCCATCTGTAGCTCTTCATATGCTTTAACAACTTTGGGCAGTTCATTATTGCTTAACTCATGAATAGTCTTAGAGAACAGTTTCGTATAATCTGATGGCAATTCTTCGCTTTCTTCTAAACTAGAGAAAGGCTGTTCTGATAGTATTTCAATATCAGGTATAGTGTAATATTCAGAAATTTCAGGATTTTCAGCATCTATTGTATTGAGACTGAAGTTGGCATCAGTCAAATACTGTAATATGATATCCTTTAATAAGGAGTTGTCTTCCTTTTCAATGTAGGCGTCAGTAAATATTTGATTAGATCCGAACACAACTATTTTTCCGTCATTTGTTTTATCGTTATAAAAAGCACAGGTCGGCCTATTTAGAGGAAATGATACGGAACCCGTTGATAAGACTGCAATCGCTGGCTTCGCCACATTAAGTGTGGCTCCAAAAGGATAAACATAGTTAATAGTTTGCAAGCGATTGTTTTCGTCATTGTTTCCATTGGCAACTCTTTCCAGTTTGATTGCACTTTGCAATAGTCCTCTATTTAGTATACCGTTCGAGATTAGAACTTCTTTTGGATGAAAATACTTGTAATACGCAGTTCTCACTACAGAATCTAAATAAAGTCATTCTTTTCAATTAGTTATAATTAAAGAAGAGCAAAAACTAAGCTCGAGCTTAAGCTGAGCTGAGCTGAGCTGAGCTGAGCTGAGTTTGTCCCAACTCAAGCTAGAGCTTGGCTAATTCAATATAAGCTCAAGCTCATAGTATTGAGCAGAGGCAATACTTTCTAGTGCTAAAAAAATATCAAAAAGGTAGGATTTAGGACTAAAAAAGTGCAAATATAGTGCAAAGGAGAGAGTATCTCTTTGTTAACTTTTGAAAGTTTTTGATTTGATATACGTGAGGATACATTAGATATAAATTTGAGTTAAATAATAAAAAGGTTAGAATAGAAACATTAAAAAGGTTGTATAATAATTGAAATTTTTCAATATAAGCTCAAGCTAAAGCTCACCCTAAATAATTAAGATAAAGCTTACATAACATCACTATAAGTTATGACATTGTTTATAATCTAAGCTTTAATTTACAAAAAAGATTTATCTTTTGTTAAAATAAATTATATTTTGATGAAGTTTTAAAAGATTAACACTTAGTTTGATTAAAATAAGTTTTTTAGAAGGAATTATCTGTTAGTCATTAACATTTAGTATAGTGTGGAATATGTGTAGAAGAGACTAATATTTCATATTTAGCTTTATATCATTTTTTAAATGTAATTCTTATTAAAAATTTTATTTTTGTTTATTTGTTGGCATTGATTTGTATATTTAATTAATTGTGAAATCTTTGTGATGACTAAATTAATTCAATGTACAATTATAGTATGCCTATAGTATATGGCATAGTATTTCAAAGATATGAGCCTCAAATTTTATATCCGGTTTTCGCCGAATTTATGTAACTTAGTTATTTATTATTATTATAATAATGCAGTTACTCATAACTTTCATTTAATAGGAACTAATCAAAAGTTTACAAAGAATTTATGGTATACTGAATGCAATACAGAATCTGTTAGATGTTATTGAATACTATAAGAAAAGATTGAATCACATAATAATAGTATCTTTTAAAATAGATTTTTATGATTACCATTATTAATAGCAATGCCATATTCTTCTAATAAGAAGTTAATATTAGTTCCAACTTTTCTTTCGCCTCCTTCTCCTAAGAGCACAAATAGTTTGCCTCCGTTTTGTATATATTTACGCAAATGTTTGAACTGTAAATGAAGTAATGAATGAAGTTATACAGCTATTCATCATAGTTGTCAACTATACATAATTTTTGGAATTTATACCTCAGTTTCAGTGTATTTTGCTTTTGGCCCTGATATGAAAAAGATTCCCGTTTGAGACAATATCTCATTATTTATTTCTTCCTTATTGCTATTCACAAAATAAATAATTTAATGCATTTTTCACAAAAAAGAAAGCCTTTCACACATTTATTTATTGCTGAACTTGACATTTGAAAAGTAATGTCAAAAGCCATCACTTATTCCATACTAAGTTATTATAATAGGTTTAAATATAAATCAAATAATACCTCATTACTTTCCATCCGCTAGTCTTAAGTCTTCTTTGCAATGTTTTGTATCCATCAGTTGGGCTGAACTGAGGATTTTTCGATATGTCAAATACAATCGAATTTCTGGTACTGCTGTCATTAGCTTTATTCGGATTATTCTAAATATATAATAAAAAGTTTTAGTGAGTTCTTTGACCACAACTAACGAGTTAGTGCTTATTTAGTGAGTGCATTTGACATAAATTTTACAACTCATGTCATAACAATATTATACTACGTATATAGAGTTGTGACTTAAGCATATACAGTAAAACCTGTCAAAGTTGGGCAAACAGTTAAGTCCTTTTTGCAAAATATATAAAGTAAAAAAACAATTAATA
>JAQGCH010003700.1:0-10147 GCA_034699485.1 Nanhermannia elegantula | reverse complement strand
GTGCAGTCAGTGTTAAATTTTTTAAAAAATATGAACTGATAGATAAGGATTCGTATATTTATGTGGTATTTATGTATAAAATAAATAACTGATTTTAAATAATGAAATCAAATAAGTTTTTATTAAATAATTTAACAGTTATTATACAGTTACTGTATTTATTAATCAAATTAAAAATTATAACTAATTATTACAACATTAAAAACTAATTAAATCTAATTTTTTTAATAATAATTTATGAAAATTAAAACAAAATAAAGTTATTTAATAGTTAGTTATTAAACTGAAAAACAGATCATTTGAAATTTATTAAGAATACTATTAATACTCAAATTAATAGTTGTTTAACAAACTGTTGGATCAGTTGTTGTGAAATAAACTTTTGATTAATTAAATGATTTTAAACATTATTAATAAGATTCTGTTCAAAGTTCTTCTGTTTCAAATGTTTGCCACTTATTTAGATTAAAAATCAGCTCTCTTTTAATAGAACCTATGCAGAGTTTTAAATGCAGAGTATAGCTGGTCGAGTCGAACCGAAACGCGGGTCGATTCGTGATTTCCTGAAATTTGCGGTTCGCTGTTCGGTTCGGTTCGTAGGTCTTCGGGTAGCCTATTGGTTCGGCTCGAGATCTCATGAAAAAAGCGGTTCGCGGATCGGTTAGGTTCATAAGCTCGCGGATCACGGATATCCGCAAAGAACGGCATATCTTTAAATGTCTTAAAGATATCTTTGAAAGAGATTAAATATCTTTGAAACTCTTATATTAACATTTTTGAAGAACCTGTTTAAGTCCTAAACATGTGATCATACGGCTGCCAGGTCTCCAGAATTATCCCGGAGTCTCCGGTTTTTGAGGCTATCCACTGGTCTCCGGTTTGGGAGTTGAATTTTTGCCTGTTTCTCCGTTTTTCATAGAAACATTTTGATTATATTGTACATTAACATCATATTGTACATTAACATCATATTGTACATTCACATTTGTACAGTGATGTGAAATAAAAACTGCAAAATGTAGCATAAAATGTATTATATTTAGTATTAGTTTATATCGCAATCCAATCTATTTTATGCTATATTTTTGCAGTTTTTATTTCACATCATTGTACAGATTTTGAATTGAGCTCAATCTCGACACAGTTTATCAAGATTTTGAAAATAAATTGTAATAATTATATCATTTGAAATAAAGTGAATGTCTTAAATATAAAAGTTGCTGGTAAGCAAAGCATTTAATATATTAATGATTTTGAATGTCAAGGGAGTTAAAGCAGCATTCATTTCATAATAATAGTATTGAATTGCATTAAATGTTTCTAAAAGTGCTTTTCTACACTTGCAGAAGGTGTAGAAAATCACTTTTAGAAACATTTAATGCAATTCAGTGCTATTATTATTTTGTGGGTGAATTGAATAAGAATATTAGTTCCTAAGAAGTTCCCAAATAAATTAATATTTTTATTATAGTACTCAAAATTTTTAATTATATAATTATTATTATAAAGTCTCTCATTTAAATACTATTGTACAAGTTAAAATAAAATAAAATACAGACTTTTTATTTCTTGAATTTACGGGAAGTAACTCCTGAAGTGACGGTCGTTTAACGGCCGTCGGGTAGACTATTATATTAATAATTTATTCTGTTGAAAATTAATTTTTTTACAATAAATGAACTTAATTATTAAATTCTATTCTGTTAGCTATTGTACTAAAATACTTTGAATTATGCTATTTTTAATATGCAGAATTATTGATATTGATACTTTATGTTATTTTATACATTTTAGATACAATCAGTATTTTTAAAGTTTAATCCTTTATATTAATATTATACAGTGAAGCCTCCATAAGTTAAATATTCCCAATGTTAAAAACCCTCTATAAGTTAAACGTAAGAACCGATTCACTTCCATAGCAACACATTATAAAATATATTTTGTAAGTTAAAAACCTCTGTAACTTAAACCTAAATTCTGGTCCTAAACGACTTTAACTTATGGAGGTTTCACTGTAGTTGATGTAATATTGTTATATTTGTTTTATAAAGTATTGCCTAATGCTTTTCCTCTATATTTTAAGATACAGGTGAAACCTTCGCCTACATTCTATATAAAGACACTAATTCCTTTATGTTCGTGACTCTATTTGAAATTACATTTTTTATAAGTTATTGTATGCTTCTCTCAACAAAATGTCTACAATGCTGGTATTTGGCTTAATCCCCCTTATTTGTTAACAATTGATATTTATTAAGTCCCTGTTAGCTTTTTATAGAAAAATATATTTTATTTAAATTTCCTTTTCTGAAATCAGCTTAATATTATTAAATTAATGTCCCATTTTCTAACTTAAGCTTAACGCTTTCAACCTTCATTTCAACTTATATGCAATTCCCATGTGTATAGCTTTTGCAGACTTTTTAGAGAAAACTGTCAGAATAAAGCACTAGTATAAATCTCTTTTATTATAAAGCTCCAACATAAAATTTATTTTAAATTTAATTGTATAATGAATTATACATTTGAAATACAATAAGCTTTGATTTTTAAAATACTGTTGAGAATTATATTATTAAACTTATGTCATTTTTTTTATATGTATATTATGAAATAATTTTGAAATTACCTATTTATTATAAAGCAACAAGTCAAATGTCTTTTGAGATTGCGCTAAAAGCGAAGTGTATGTGCATGAATGTGCACGATATATAATAATTCGTTTTAGTTAAAGCGTCATAAACACAAAATTTTATAGCATTCTTTAAAACTATGCTGTTACTTTTAAATTATTGTACATTGTAACTTATATATGAAAAATAATAATCAATAACTGTAAAAGTGTACTTTATACAAAATGTTTAAGTATTATTTAATATTTTTTGGCTTAAATTGTGAGAGAAAAATAATCTCTAAATTTTCAACTGGTCTAACATTAGCCGCATTGTTTTTGGTTGTCCATCAATTCACCATGGGCATGAAATTTAACTATGACATAAAATCAATAGCCATAAGAATTTTTTGTCTTTCAGCCCAATACAATAATTTATTTTCATACATATTTATTAAGTATAAGTCGAAAGAGATGTTTGAATTCTTTCATCAAACAGAATCATTTAAAAAAGAAAAGAATATCAAGAATAAGTCCAACTATTCTTCTATAATAGCTTTAATTGTCACATCATTATTGGTGAGCTCTCCTGCGTGTTTAACAGCATCGCATCCACATTTGGATAATATAATCAAACAATTTTTGGTAAGAAAAAGCAATTCACCTATTCCTTCAATACCAAGCTTTTTGCTGATATTGATTTACTCGATTTCATGGAAAATTATGATACAATTGATTTATTATAAAATTATTCATCAATACAACAGTCTTATTGTTCATTTCAACGAAGAAACAGTAAGAAAACAAAACAATCCTGATTTGTCTGATATTATGGAAGCTCAGAAATATATTTTAACACTAATTCATTTCCAATCATTTCTAATCAAAAATGAGAAAATCTTAAGCTATTTCTTGTTTTTTGATATAATATCAATGAATCTAAAAATAATTTTCGCTCTGATTACAATCCCTTATCTTGATGTTAATTTCTATTTCTTTGGCTTATTATTTATGGTGGTATACACATCTCATTTTTTGTGGATTAAAATCGCTTCATATATTTTCATAAATCGCGAAAAAGAGCTAATTTTTCAATTGACCCAATGGCAAAAGCTTGATTTTATCGAAAATTATTTCATCGAGCTAAAAGTTCTGGAAAGAACTGTCCAGTTATTTGATATACATGGAAACGTTCAATTATTTGCTAAAGAAAAATCTCGTTATGACAAAGTTAAAATATCAGACAAGGAAAAGGCCTAATTTAATTAAAACTCTGATACAGCCATTTCCAAACTTTTTCAAGCATTTAATGAGCACTTTGGAATATTGAGCATCAATAAAGTTTTAGGGTAACATTTAAAAATGATAACAGATATGTAGAGGTCTGCAAATCAAGCCTGTATTCGCGTGTGCGAGCTTGAACATTATCAATTTATAGACCAGCAACAATTATTAATATGTCAATAATTTTTATTTGATTGAAATTATAAGTTTTAAAGAATAACTTTTTATAAAATAATTTTTATTTAAACTTGACTTACTTTTAAAATTGAATATATTTTGTTCATAATTCAGTAAAAATTTTGCCATAATTCTATCAATTTTATCGCGCACCACCATAACCCGTTCATAAGATAGGCAGTTCTTTAAATGTTGCCCCCAAATAGCAGCTCTAATAATTTTTATATAATATTGTCGAGAATTAGTTTGTGGATGGCAAAGCCCAAATACTGACCACTATTATATCACCGCAAAAATTTTATATTATGGTTTAGTATAATCTGAATGGTGCTCTCGGGATTTTCATTTTTTCGTAAAGTTACCAGTAGCTGAGGAAGCGTAAAAATGGTTACGTTACTAATTTGTGTCGTCCCCATTAACAAAATAATTCACATCTATGCGTGTTAAGTCTTGTTTAAATAAACATTAATTTGATCCTTTGTAAATTTAGGTGTTCCAAAGCACTATTTGATTTAGCCCTACCCAACCCGCATTTCAAAGACTCTAGACTTAACGAGATCTGTCACGCGGGTACTCGGGGTCAAATATCTAGCTTGTTATTATTGTCAAGTGAGCTTTGTTATAACGAGGTTATAACATAATATTTAAATGTTTTTTGGTAAAACATCACAAATTATATCAGATTGAAATGTAAATTAATTATCTATTTAAAATTTAGTCTTATATTAGTTTTTAATTATGTTTAGAGTTATAGATGTATATTTTTAAAATTAAATTTAAAAATACCTGTATACTGATAAATTAATTAATATTAATAAATGAATTAATAATAGCGTTGCCAACCGTACCGGAATGGTTGGGACAGTACCGGAATCGACCTCTCTGTCCCGGCCGAAGGAATTGATCTTTCCTTGTATGTTCCGGAATAGAGTATATGAAACCTTCAATATAAGCCTTGCTAAAAGTTCCGAAATATATTTGTCCCGGAATGTCCCGGAAAAAATTGCTAAATATTCTAAAAGTCAAGGAATCACACATAGGAGGGTTGGCAACGCTGATTAATAATATTAATATTAAAATTAATATTAATAATAAATGAATAATTTTTGTGAAAAAGAAAGTAGGTAAAAACTTTCTATTTATAAATAAAACATGCTTAAACTTAAAAATCACAAAGTAATCCTTGTAATTAAATGTAATTCAGTTTTAGAATTAATTAAAAAATTTACCATGTGCATAAAATATGAACATCAACCAACTGTAAAACTATATAATTTATGTCGAAAAAATATTATAACATAAACTAAGAGACATAAAAAATCTATGTTTTCATTGTAATAATTTTTTAAACAACTAAATTTAAATAGTTTCGCTTATTATACGTCGGATTTCGTTGTCTTAAATAATATAATGAGGTTCACTTCAAAGTATTATATAATTACAGAATAAATTTTTAATTGACCAAAAAATTGGCAAAAAATTCTTATATTACTTTTGAATAGTAAATCAAAGTGCATAGAGTACGTGACTTTTCCACTATTAGATTTTGCAAAGATTTATCGATTATAAGAAATATAGACATAAACATTTACACCTATTATATAAGTTCAAGTTTAAGGTTTCATATACAGGTACAGTCACGAAAAAATAGCTTGCATTTGAACTTATTTATTAATTTTGAGAATACATTTCTTTATTTGTTTTAGTAATTAAAAGATTAAAAATATTTCTAAACGCCATACGCATGATAACTAAAATAATATATTTAACTCATTGTATTGATAGAAATTTAAAATACTGATACAAGTTGTCAAAATTATTAGTAGATTCAAATGGAAGCTAATTTTTCATTACTATACAAAAAATTCTTATATAGATTAATATAAAGCAGACTTGAATAGGTATCGTCGGTTGTAATAAAACTCGACATAGTAAAGGTGTTGGCTATACTGCCAATAATAAGAGTTTTGTAATAATGCTATCAATAAATTGAAAAACTATTATTCATAACTTTATTGGTATCAATATTGCAAAACTCTTATTATTGGCAGTAAAGCCAACACCTCTACTATGTCGATTTTTATTACAACCGACGATACAATGAATTTGTGTAGGTTGAAGTAAATTGCGTCGAAGTGTAAAGTAAGTATGTTTTTATGGTCTACATCAGACATGAGGAAGGGTGGTGTGGATGGGGTGTACCCCCCCAAGGTCCGAAATTTTACCTTGGTCCCCCCTTTGATTTTAGCCGTGGTAGGGGGGACCAAGGTAAAATATTAAAAAAATAGTACCCCACCTCCCTGGACTTCATAACTTCCCCATCTCTGGTCTACATTATATCATTTCTTTACTTTATGAAAATATTCTCGAATTTCTTCATTAGTTTAATGTAAACTTCTTGTGAATTTTCTGTAAAATTATCCTATATGTTTGCAAATTATTTTAAATTAAATGATTATTCAGTGTTCTTTTGAACCTACTAAAGAGATCTTTTAAATTAAATTTATACTTAGAGTTTGCTTTCATAGTTTGTTTGCCATCCTATAAACTATTCATTAACAATGCAATAATAGAATTTATTCAAAGTCTTATTTGCTTTTTCGGTGTAATCTCAAAGGGTCTATTAATACTTGAAATTAAATTCTGATAAAATACAGCCTTTAATAAAAAATTTAGTATTAAAATTTTTTGTATATAAATATTTAATTCTATAAGGCAACATGCTAATTTTTAATTAGTTATAAATAATTGCAGAAATAATGAATAAATTATACAGAAAAGATTTTATTGTCTTTTAAACAATTATGACTACGTTACTGTGCTTGTTATGTAAGCACTATTTGTATTATAAAAATTCTTTTCTTCAATTAGTGGAATTAGAGTAGGTCTAGAGATGGTTACGTATTAAGCCGCCAAAATTTTGCCCAATCCAACGAACAAAAGCTTTAACAATTGTTATGGCAATTTTTATCTTGCTTTATTGTCTCCCCATTTCGCCCTATTTCACTTCGCCGTATTCCATAAGATAATTGTATTATGGTTCCAAACAGGGTTCGCCAGGGGTAGAATTCAGGTAATGTCTAGACCCCACCAAGATTTTTTTGGTTTTGAAAAAGCATACCTTGGTCCCCTTTTTGATATTTTTAAAATTTTATGAAAAAAATTTATTTATTTTTAGTGTTATATTTCGATAATAATGAATTAAAAATTTTTGCCCCAAAATAATTTTTAAAAATATTTTGGCAACAAATCCTATTAGTCAAAAAACTTAGCGCGAAAATGTATTTTTTAAAATTCTTAGAAAACGGCAATTTTTCCAGGTATCAAGTTTTTTGCGGAAAAATCAATTAAAAAATATTTGTAAATATTTTGCAAAACGCTTGTCTTAAAAAACTGATAAGTTTTACCCTCACCCTTGATTTACCCCAATGCCGCCTTCGAGCTTGGCGAACTATGGTTTCAATTGTTATAATAATACTAATTCTTAAAATGCGAGTACAAAGTAAGTCATAATTTCTTAATCAAACATCTTAAATTGTTTTAGGAATACTATTAGATATTAGTAGCATTGTTTACTTTATTGAATTTTTTAAAACGCAATAAATTTATTAAATAATTTATTATAAATTCAATAATTTTATTTAATTTTTTTAATAACGCTAAACAATAAGAATCAGTGTTTAAATTAAAATAGGTGAGTTTCTCTTAAGTCTTGTATTGTATTGTATTCACTATAATTAAGCTTTGGTCATTGATAATTTAGCTAGGATCATTGATAGCAATTTGATTTATAGCAAATTTTGAACTTTTTTATTTTGTTAGATAATTGCGTAAATTCTTACTTTCTCTAAATAAATGACTTTTTATTAGTTTTACATAAGAATGTTGTAATGAATGTACCAAAAAATATAATTTAAGAGCAGATTTTTTCAAAAGACATTAAATTTATTAAAATATAATTAACTAAATGAAACAAACAATTAAAAATTTGAATTTTTTAAGAGCCAATAAATTTATTAATTTTATTGAATTTTTAGTGACTAATAGTGGCTAGATATAATTATTTAAAATTTACAAAAAAATTCACAAAACTGTATCTATATTAGCGTTGCCAACCGTACAGGTTTCCAAACCTGGACAATTTAAAACATCAAAGGGACCAAGTACTGGATTTTTTAAAAATAACCCAAAACCTGGACAGTCCAGGTTAAACCTGTACGGTTGGCAACGCTAATCTATATTATATAGATTCTATAAGGTATAATACCTTAGGTATTAGAGTAAACCTGATATCATTTAAGATTGTTGTTTAAAAAATTCTGTATTACTGTGTAAAGTAGAACAAATACTGTAGCAAAACAAAAAAATTTTAATAAAATAATTTTTAAAATATTCTTTAAAATAAAAGAGCTTGAGATTAGAAAATATATTAAATTAAAGTGAATTTCTTCAAAAAAACTGTTTCATATCCTGTTATTAATATGAATATTACATTCAGGTGATGAAAAATGAAAGATATCCTAATTATTTAAAGAGTGATTTTTTTACAATTTTCTGTTATTAATGATAATTTGATAAATAAATTAATTTGATTTTTAAAATTTCCAAATATATTATAACATAAGTAGAAAATATAAAACAAGGCTTTTATAATAATGTTTGCCTAAAATTAAATGATTCTCACTATTATAAAGTGATGTAAATGACTTTCTTGTCCTGAATGGATTTGATGACAACTCACTCTCCTCTACAGATAGTTTAGAAGTTTATTAGCCATTGAAAAAAATATTATCAAACGTTGCATATCATTAGCAAAAGTTCGATCATTAAAACACTTATCAATAGTAATATCACAAATGCTTATTAGGCTTATTAATACTTATCATTAATAGGCTTAATGACCGCATCAGTAAAGCATATTATTAATCAATTATTAATAAACGTTTGCCATTACTCTAATCAAAAATTAGACTTTTAGATAAATTACATTAAAAAAACATTTTTCAATTGCAAACTCATATATACAGTACATTTTACATTTATTTATACTCCGTTTAAATTTATTTATTATGCATGCAGTTAAGCTTTTCCCATAAGAGATACTTTAGAAAAAATATATTTTCTAAAAAGGGCTTAATTGATCTTAATACATATTATGTTTGATATCAATTAAGCCCTTTATAGAGGATATATTTTTTCTAAGCTATCTCTTATGGAAAAGCTTCAGTATTTTCCATAAAATTCAATTTATTATTATTATAATAAGAAATTAGCAAAGCTTAACATAATTGTAAGCGCAATAATTTGCAAATAATAATATTAAAAGAAATTATATTAATAAATAATTTCAATAAATTCGTAAATATTATTCTTAGAGCCTTCTTATATATAAGTTGATTGTGCTATTCCTGAAAAATCTGATCCTCAGACTGATATGCAATGCCAGTCCTCTCTACAGTCATAACGGAAGTTCATTTCACATAAGGTTCGAAATATTGTAGTGAATAAGAAATTATTGAGTTCCTGGCTTTGCAGTAATGCATATATTTTATTGAATGAATAGTTTAACATAAAATAATTTAGAATAACATATATACACAAAAATGTGTGCACACAAATTATAACAAAGACAAACTGCGAATAAACATTAGTTTAGTTGAGATTTTATACCCAAAATAGGAATGTATATAACAATGCTCTAGAAGTCATTAACAAGAATACAGGAAATTATTGAACAATAATCGTGAGAAAAGTAAGTTAAATAAACAATTAGTTAATGAATTGGTGATAATTAACTCTTTACCTACCAAATTCTTTATACAGTCTGACCCCGATTTTAGCAATTCTCTGATTTTTACAATATGTTTTGTCTAGGATTCATCAAAAATTATATTTGATACCTAAAGGATATGTCAATACTTAATACTAAGAAATGCCTAAAAGTATGTTGTAGTATTTCTACTGACCTATACCAACATACAGTGAGCGAAGTATGTTTAGAAACTTTATTTAAAATTAAATTTCTTGAGAATGAATTAATCGATTTTAATGAAATTTGAAATTCTCATTAAT
>JAQGCH010003699.1:0-10147 GCA_034699485.1 Nanhermannia elegantula | reverse complement strand
TCCGATTCAGAAATTGTTTCAAACATTTCGAAAGCAATTCAAGAATTTGGCGAAAAATCAAATTTACATAAAACAGAGATTCCCATAAAAATCACGTTGTGTTCAGAGGAATGGCTTCCAGACAGCGGTCTATTGACGGCTGCATTAAAGTTGCGGCGAAAAAACATTCAAGACTTCTATCAAAACGAAATCAACCGAATGTTCGGAATATCGGATCAAAAATCGACTTTAATTTGAATAATGTTATACTTTTTACGTAAAATAATTAATATTCTTTTTTTTTGTTTTGTAAAAATTATGGTCACAAAACATGGGTCTGGAACTAAAACTAGATTTTTCTTTAGCTGAATGTGAAACAAAAAATTGAAGCTGACACATTTAAGTAAATCTGCACTACAATTAATTGCAACTCTATTTTAAGGTTCTACTTTTGGAATTCATTCATGTAGAGCTACGGTTGCCAGGTCTGCCGGATTGGCCGGGAGTCTCCTAGATTCAGTTAAATTTTGGAAAACACACCGCTTGGTTCCCCTTTGGTTTTTTTAGTAATTTTAACAATTCGGTAAAATATACCTTGGTTCCCCCTTTGATATTTTTTCACCTCCCGGATTTGACCTGACTCAACCTGGCAACTATATGTAGAGCTTGTTTTGAGCGTAATTTTTCTAAATATTGTAGAATCTATTGAAATGACCTAAACAGGTTATTGTATTCTATCATAGCAGAGGCTGATTAAATTTTTGTGTTATTCATATGAAGCTGATAGTGATGTAGAAATTATCTATAATTTAATATCAAAATTAGTAATAAAAATTTTTTGCGATTTTTGCATTTTACTTAAATTTTTTACGGGTAATATTTCAACACTAATTAAATATCAAACTATTTATATAACAGGTCTATAAAAAATATATTAATCCAATTTTATCATAAACTAAAATTTTATTCAGTAGTAATCTGAGATGTTTTCTTCTAAAAGTATAAAATAATGACAAATATAATAATACAAAATGTTATATTTGTAACCATTAATGTAATCAATGAAAACGGATATATTTCGATAAAAGGACCCAAAATAAACGGTTCAAATATGCTCAAGAAGTCACTCGAAAACACCAAAATAGTTCCGATTCTATCTGTAATGTCTATGTATTGGCGCACAAAAGAGAATATTATGTTAAACATTGGCGAAAACCCATAACCTATTGTTATACTTCTAATCATTATAAGAATTGTTGAGTTTTTTCCCAAAAATAAAATAATTAATGATATTATTATAATAAGTAAATGACATGAAATCATAAATTTAGGTCTGATTTTGATTGCTATGAAAGTATTTATAACTTGACCCACAGTTTTAGATAAAGCCGTTATGAAAGCGATTTCTGCAGCTCTTCTTGCAGTCAGTTTGAGTGCAATGAACTGAAAGTATGTGGGACTAAAACTTAAATACATATTATGAGATACGTTATAAAAGGATATTAATCCTGAGCACAGAATTAAAAATAATATTTTCTGACAATTTCTGTGATCAAAAAGTTTCTGTTGAGAGCTTTCTTTGGCTTTGACTTATTTTTGTGTTTCATATCTTTTAATCAAAAACATAATTATCATCAGAACAGGACCTAAAGTGGTATTATTTTAAAATAAAATAAATTAATTGTAAATTATCTCAATTTAAAGCATACGATAGGAGAAGAGCTTTGAGAATGATTTTTAGCCAGTGCTGAAAAAAAACATAAGCATATAGTTATATACGAAGCTTTCTATAGAGAAATGTAAAAAATCATATGATTTGAGTGCAGTATATATAGAGTAAAACATTTTCGGTGAAATTAAAGTTTAATTTTCGGCGGTTTTATCCGATTGAATAAAAGGCTTTTCTTTATTTTATGGCCGAGTGGAGTCAGTTCGCTTTCCTGTATGGCAGATATGTATTGCAATAATACCTAACCCTACATAAAGTTAAGTTTAGGTTAGGTTTAGGTTAGATTTATCTAAGCTGTAACACTGATAATAATAATAACTATTCTCAAATGAGAGGGACTTTTAAACTACAGTTAAATTTTTTTTAAACTTAAAAAATAATTTCTCCCAATACAAAATCAAAATGTTGATTATGTTTTGGTAAAAACCAATAAAAATTTAATTATAGAGAAGAGCGGTAATTTAATAATAGACTTCTGTACACACGTTTTCAAAACTCAGTGAACTGGTTTTTGGTGAAAATTCTTTTTAATATACTATATGTTGGAACGAACATTAGAGTAAGGGGTAATACACATAGTACGTATGCAGTCATGGGGGAGAGGGGAGGGGGTCAAACTAATTTTTAAAATACGTACGCGTACATAGACATTGCATAGCTAAGTACGTTAACATGGAGGAGGAGGAGGTCTGAAAACAGCTCAAAACTGCGTACGTACTATGTGCATCTTCCCTAAGATGGCGTTGAAATTTCTTGTAAGGTAGGTAAATGACGCATATAAATTCTCTCAGATAAATTGAATGATAATTTTTGAATTCTAATAAATGGACAATAATCTAGACTAAAAATAATTGGATAGGTGTATTTTTGTTTTGTTTAAATTATTTATAGTTGGGTAGGGCAGTGAGTTAAACACGAAAATTTTGAAAATTCAATTGAGAGTGTTTGTTCATTAGAATTCAAAAATTATCATTTAATTTATCTGAGAGAATTTATAAAATTCAAATGTTTGCTGTAATACATAAACATATTGAAGAGCGCGATAAAAATAAATTGTTATACTCAGGGTGACCAGACGTCCCGCATTGTGCGGGACAGTCCCTCATTTGAGGTTTAGTTTCTTTACCATGTGAAAATTTATACCTTGGTCCCCCCTTTGATTTTTAGGGTAAACCTGTAAATTATGCATTTTGTCCCTCATTTATCAGTTTGTCCCGCATTGGTTAGAAAATTATATGGTCACCCTGCTTATATCTACAAAAGATAAAAAGGTAGAACATATCACATCTGTAATGTAACATCAATTACAATTGCTTGATTATAAGTATTAATGAGTTATATTTTAACATATTAATATTTATGTGGACTTCAAATTATGTGGATTTTGTATTAAGTATAATTATTTAATAATTAAAGTTAATTAAGTCATGGATAATACCGATGAAGACATGCCAAGCGAAACTCCAATATCTAATTGGCAACTAATACAAGTCAGTAATGACCCTAATGATAACTTCGATTGTTACATTTTAACCGCTGTCGGTCTTTTTGAATATGATTCAACTGAGGAATTCAGCAAAGCTTTTTACCCTAAGTTAGGCGAAAATGTCATAAGTAAGCAATAATAAAATGAATATAGTTATAAATTTTAAAGAATTTTATTTATAAGATTACTTTTTATATTTATTTTCCAAGTTTGTAGTTAATGCTCTATCTCTTAGATTTTTTTTGAAAAACTAGATTAATTAATCATAAATTTTAAAAACATTTATGTTGGAGATTATTATTATTAAGATCCAGACAAATATGTCACTCTTTATGATAACTGCAGATACTGTCCATATGAAGTAAAAACCTTTTTGAATAACAGAAAATCAGATTTAATAAGTGTTAATATAAAAACAGACAAACATAAGAAACTAAAATTCTCAGAACTGAATAACAAATAAAAATAATTTTTGAGTTAAATTTATTAACGAATAAACAACATATTCGTTTAACAAATCATAAAACCATATAAAACATACAAAATTTTTGAAACTAATAAAACGAAATAAAATCATACACTAGTTGTGAGTTACACTCTCTTCAATATTAAAACGATTATAACATTTTTAAATTAATTTATTACAGGTATACTTCAGAAAATTGACAGAAGTAGAGGCATTAAACTGGAAGAAATTCAAGCGTTTTACAAAGATTTGGGCATCGATTATATTAATAGAATTGAGACTAAAGTAGATTTAATGAAATACTTTGATGAAAATATTAAAATTGGAGATAAAATTAAATTTGCTCTAGGTTATTGTTACAATGTACCGATTTCATTGAGCTCAGAAGCCACAAGTCCTGTTAATACTTATCAAAAGGCACATATCGTCGCCTTAAGGATTCATAAGTCCAAGAAAAGAACATCCTTCCGAATAATTGATTTCAAACGACCCATAGGCGATGAAAAGCGTACAGTGAATAATGATTTACCAACTGATGCAAAACCGCCCTTTTATTTGTTTAAAAAGCGAGTCTATAAATAAAAGTTAATGATGTTCAAATATTTATTAATTCATTTGTTTCTAACTTAATTTTTTAATTGGTTTAACTCTACATTGTTATGATATTATATTTTTAGGTTCAAAATCTAATCAACTATTTTGATGCAGAGAATAGTGCTCAGGTCAAGCAGAAAATGAACGCACAACTCGAGATTTATTTGTATTTAGAACAACAAAAACTAAAAACGCAATTCAAAGGGGTTTTCAAGCGACTGTACGTTTAATTTATCAACATATAAAAGTATTAGAGCAAATAATCTTATAACTTATCTTACAACAATTATAATACTTTTTATCTAAAAAAGATAGTATTAGAGATAATTTCACATGTGAAACGTAACATTCACTTTAAGACTGCTAGAAGTAATGGCGATGTGTTTATGATTCTATTTTGTTAGAGTGCAAAATGTTTTTAACTTTTGAATAAAAATAACTTTAATTTAATCAATATTGAGAATAAATGTTTTTGTTGCTTGGAAAATAAGAGATGAGCGAAAGTTTAATTTCTACTTGGGAATCCTTCAACTTGCCCATTAACGAGGATCCTAATGATCGCTTCAATTGTTATATTTTAACCGCAATTGGGCTTTACGAATATGATTCAGTCAAAGATTTTGGAAAAGATGTAACATTAAGCGAAAATGTCAGAAGTAAGTTATAATGAAATGTGTTAACAATGCATATCTTAACAAATGCATTAAATAAAATATTAAGAGACATAAAATATTTATTTGTTTGTAATACAGATATGTTTAAGCAAATCGATAGAATGAGACGTGCTTATTTGCAAGATATTCAAATGTTTTATAAAGATATAGGCATTGATTATGTGGAGAAATTTGAATCTAAGGAAGATTTAAAGAAATACTTTGATAATAATATTAAAAGTGGAGAAATGGCTAAATTTGGATTAGCGTATTGTTATGATGACTATATTAGCGATAACCAAATGGATCATATCGTCGCCTTAGAATATGATAAATCCGAAGGAAGAAATGATTTTCATATAATTGATTTTCAAAGAGGCGAAGATGATGCAAACAGGATAGTAAAAAAAGACATACCAGCTAATGCTAGACCGCCATTTTATTTGTTTAAAAAACAGGTATATAAACTAAATTAATAAGTATTTAATAATTTAACATGTCACATTTGATTTAGATTTACAGGTTTATAGATTTAAAGAATAAGCACGACATCTATAAAACATGCTTCAATGAATTGGGTTTCCTTTCTTCGGGTAGTTATGGTATTGTTTGCAAAGCAATAGATATAAAGAATAATGAAATGTTTGCAATAAAAAAGATTCCGTTGAATGAAAATTTTTACGAAAAAACTTTAAGAGAAATAACTGTTTGGTCAAAATTGTCTCAAAGTGAATTAATTGTCAAATTGGTCAATTTTTGGACTGAAGACAACTATTATTTGGGAAATGAATTTAATAATACACATTCTGAATTGAGTTCAGACCATCAAGTATTGAAAGCTAATAATAAGTATTTATTACACATACAAATGGAATTGTGTTTAAACACTTTGGAAGAAATCATTGAAAATCTTAATAAAGAATTGAATCAAAAAGAATCAGAAGTAATGACGCCTTTGGGTTATTGTATTGCAAGTGAATTATTCGCTGAAATCCTCGAAAGTGTTGATTATTTGCATAAACACAATATAATTCACAGAGACTTAAAGCCAACAAATATTTTGATTACAAATGGGGTGAACGGAAGATTTGTAAAATTGGCTGATTTTGGTTTAGCAGTTATTCATGAATTCGAATCACAATCACATACCAGTCTTACAGGAACCTTAAAATACATGGCACCAGAAGTTCTACAAAAAAGAAAATATGACACAAAAGCAGACATTCATAGCTTAGGAATAATTGTTCAGAAATTATTCAATTTTGACATTAATAAGTATTTAATTTATTATAATTAAATATAATAACTTATATTTTTATTTATCTTTAGACCCATTGGAGAAAATACAGTATTAGAAACAAAATATAGAAATCTATTTGATTTGTCGGAAAAAATGTCGTCTCAAATGACGATTAGAAGACCAAATTGTGACGCAATACTCAGCGACAGGATATCTTGGGGTTTGGGCGTAACTGATATAAAATCTGATAAAGATTTGCAGTCAAAAACAGATTCGAGCTATAAATTTCATTTACATTTTATTGAAATGAAATACAAATTTAAATATGAAAGACCATCAGTATAAGCTCATAATGCGATTGTTATTTGAGCATAAATTTTTACATTATTTTGTTTGAATTACCTATATAACATTAAAATTTCAAAATGATACAAATTCATATCCCTTAAACGGTTCTAGATAAATGTAAGTATAAGGTTATGCTTATTTGAACAACTTCTTTAGCTTAAGCTTAGCTTTAGAATATTTATCACTCCTTTGACCTAAATATATATCCCTTAATACTTTTCAAACAATGAATTATTATCTTATTTCTTGTGGTTATATCAATAGTATATTCAGATTACGCAGTGTTTATGAGAATAACGCCGACTAATAATACATAGTAATATTATATATATATTAAACTAAAACTTTTATAGAGCTTATTTCAACTTAATTATTATATACAGTAAAATAACATTGAAACTGTTAAAATAATAGCTTTAAATACCTATTTTTCGAGAAAACGTTTATTTAATAAAAAAATTTTGAAAAAGAGAAAGAGAATGTCATTTGATAGCTAACTCTTAATTAGGAAATTAAATATAAGTTACTTTGTTGAAGAAAATTATTTACAATATAATAATAATGCAATGGATAATTTTATATGTGTTCGAGCTATAATTAGTTGGAACAATATGAATATGTTTACCTCTAAAAGGTCTACATAATATTACAGTAATTGTAACTGTAAAGGCCGTATTATTATATTCATTCATATACAATAATATATTTTTTATGTTGTATTTAAAACAGAAAGAACTGATAATAACTATTGTTATTATCAGTTATGTCAGTTATAACTTATAACTGATATGATTGTTTACTTTAGTTGCTTTTAAAAATTATAAAAGATAATTATTAGAAAAAGCTAATTTTTTAGCTGGACTTACAAATATAATTTTATGATTAAACTGAATTAGTTTTATTAGAATAAAACTTTATAATTATGTTATATGTTAATTATATTATATTCCGTTCACTTTATAATTAATTAAGAATTAACTTCAAAGAATGAAAAATTAATTATATTTTATAAATTATTCCGATTCATATGAAACCCCCTAGTTCATACCCCTTTTATAAAATAAGGTAACTCAGTTATAATTGATATAGATTGAACTCATAAAGTTCACTAATTTATTTATTAAGCCGAGTTAACTTTTTTTCTAAAAGTGGCAGGAACTAAAATGTTTTCCATTTATTAAAGTGAACTTTAGTTAATTATTAATTCTAAAAATCAATTTAGTTATTCAATAAAATTTAAATTCCTTTTTAATGATAGCATAGAACATTATTTATATAAAGCTTTATTGAGTTATTTTTCGGGATTAATTTTTAAGCCAGTCATTGTAAAAATATTGTCATCTAAATTAATTAATTTCTGTTCATTTATTTTAATTGAGCTTATATAGAATTTTTGAAATTAAGAAGATTTTCAAGCTATTAATCAAGTAAAACCGTGATATAATTTTAAGATTAGTTAATTTTAATATGGAAAAAAGCATTTGATTTGCGCTCAAGAATGACCGCAGATTTTCTTTAAGCTAAATTCAAATATCATTTATAGTAATGTTACGTAGTTTTACAAGGAGAGGGATAGCGCAACGCCCACTCGCTTCGAATCCGGATCGAAAGATCTAAGTTCGAACCCCATGCGTAGCTATTTTCTTTGCTATATGTTGGCCACATATTCAGTGTTTTTTAAACATCCATACGGCCCGATGCGTTTGCCCACAGCCGATACAGGTTCCATTTGTAAAAATCTCACTGGTTTAACATGGGCTTCAGTGAGATCTCCTCTCATTAGGGAGTTGGCTGAAGAAAAAGTTTTACCAAAAACGCGTTGTGATAGCTGTTCAATACGACCTTTCAATGTATTTTAATATTTATATTCATTAACTAAGAAAATTTTTTTAAAACTAATATAAAACTGTCTGTATCCATATTTTATTATTTGTTATATTTAATGAATGTAACAAAACTTATATATATTGTTTCACAACTGAAATGTAACTTTTATTTGAAGCAATCAGAAGTTGTATATTTTGTAGACCACATCAAATTTAGTTTTTTAAAATAAAATTAAGTTTTATTTAATCGCTATTAAGCATTAAATATTTGCTGCTGTTATGGAAGATGAGATGCCGACCGTTACGCCATATTCTAATTGGAAATTAGTACAAATGAACGACGATTCTAATGATAGCTTCAATTGTTATATTTTAACCGCTGCCGGACTTTCTGAATATGAATTCAAAGAATTCTCAAAATATGTAAATTTAAGCGAAAATGTCAGACGTAAGGAATCATAATGAGTCAAGTGTATAAATATTAAATTATTATTTTGTAAAATTTTACTTTAGTTTAATTTATTTTTAAAGTTTATTAGAATTTCTATAACTATTTATGAGAGAAAGTTATGAAACTCGTAATCAAATAGATTTAAAATAATATTATAGGTTAAAAAGGTGGTAATTGTAGATTTGATTATGTATTACAATGAAGAAATAAATATTAATTTTCCCTAAAAGGATGTGATGATATAAAGGATACTTTAGTTCTCTTATAATATTGAATAAAAATGACATATATAATGACTAGGGCTGTGATGTATATGTATTTATCTTAGAATATGTACGAAAAACAGCAAAATATGTAAATTGATATTTAAATTTATTTATATGTTCATATGAAGTAAAATTTAGTAAACTATAGAAAATATATAATAGCGAAAAAATTTATCGCTTTTCTAAGGCATTTTTTTGAAAATTAATTTTCGCGCTAAAATATTTTTAAAAATAATATTGGCGCAAAAATTTTTAATACATTATTGTTGAAAAATAATATGAAAAATAGATTATTTTATTTTTCATAAAATTTTAAATATATCAAATATGGCTAAAGTAAAATTTTTTATGATTTTGAGAAATCATACATCTGGTTCAACCCCTTGACTTCCCTTTGGAAATGTCTATATATATGTAATTATAGAACAGTAATATTTTAGACTACTACGGATTTATAATCAGGGTGACCATTTTTTGGCAAACTCATTCCTGGACAGATTATAAAATCAAAGGGGGGACCAAAGCATAATTCCTTGAAAATTTTTATATTGAGAAAAACACAAAGGGGGGACCAAGCACTGCATTTTTTGAAAATAACCTAATTCCTGGACAGTCCAGGCCAATCCTGGACACCTGGTCACCCTGTTTATAATAGAACTAATAAAGAGTTTAACAGAGGTTTAAAAAAATATAAGGGCCAATAAAACTTGATTTTGATAAAAATAGATACTTTAGAGGATGTAATACATCGATATATTTAAAAAATTAATGATTTTATTTTATTTGAACAACTTTTGTCTCTTAATCTCCATTCATGTAAATTAAGTTATCTTTAAATAAATCTTTATAAGAAAAATTATTTAAATATGTATGTATATTAAATATGTATGTATATTAAATATTGACTGAAATATGTATTTATATGTAAATTGAATTTTAGTTTATTTAAAAGCTTATTTAATGATTCTGATAGATATTTTAATTTCAAACTGATTTGAAGAAGGAATAGAGATATGTATTCACATACAATTCACAGCCCTAATAATGACTAAACAATTATTATTATCGCGTCATTGTATTTAAATGTATTAATAATTTTACTGATGTAC
>JAQGCH010003698.1:0-10148 GCA_034699485.1 Nanhermannia elegantula | reverse complement strand
CCCCTTTGAGTTTATCAAGATTTTTCGAAAATTTTACCTTGGTCCCTACCATGGTAAAATCCAAAAATCTAAGGGAGGTGGGTCTACAAATCAAAAGGGAGACCAAGGTAAAATTTCGAAACTAAGGGGGGGGGTGGGATAGTGTCCGCACCCCAAAATATCTCGAATAGAAAATGTTTGGTTTTTTGTGATTTTTTTAATTAATTTTTTCTAATCTCAATCAATTAACAATTGATTAATTAGAAGACATTTTAAGGCTTTTCATGGAAATTCTTTGAATATGCTTTTGATATTCTCTTTCACACATTTAAAAAATTCTTCTGAAAAGATTGTCTTAAAAATCTGGAAATTTTTAATCATGTAAAACGCCGCCAAAGCATGATATCTTTGGTTGAGTGGAGATTCATTAACTTGATTTGCTTTGTTTGCCTTTCAGAGGTATATCAGATTATTGGTCAGAATACAGAAGAGACAGAATTGCGAAAATATTGCGAAACTAAAATGTATTTATCGCTTATTCTTCTTATGAGGCTTATGTTGACAACAGAGCTAATAAAGCAAAACTAACACGTGGAGTAAATGTTCTAATATTTTGAAACTTATAAATTAATGACACTTATAGAAAATTTATTTATGGTTGTCTGCGTGCAATCTGTACGATAAGCTTTCTTTAACCGTCTTCATGCTATAAATTTCAAATGAGTGCTCCAAATAAAGGCCAAAAGAATTTACTTTGTGTTTATGTGAAGTTCACACACAATGCTTCAAATAACAGACAAATAGTACATAAATACACAAAACATTGCGATAAATACAAGTAATATGAATTAAATCAATATTTTTTCTCCAAATGTAATATTTTTTGTAATATTTTTTCTTCAAAATATTTTGTGATACTTCACTAATAAAAGGGTCTTTAAGACTCACAATTCACGACACATTTTTTGATTACACACAGAATTTTCTCAATAAATATTTGACTTTTTAACTTATTTTATTCTCTTTTCTTATTTACTAAATCTCTGAAAACATCATTTTTAGTGTAAATCTTAAATATTTTTCTACAACTCAAATAATGACTTCTTTAAAAAGTTTGAAAATTTTAAATCAAGTCACCAAAAGTTTTTAATATCAGAATTTATTTCATTAAAATGTTATATCCTTTGATAGAAATAAAACGTTTTCGACGCTTTGATAGAAATAAATAAAACATAAGTAAAATTGATTAAATGTGATAAACAATTTTAAAACATAATTTTCTGAAATTTTTGTATTAGTTTTGTAGGGAGTCCAAGTGGCGCAGTGGAAAACTCATGATTTAAGGGTCGTGAGTTTGAATTCTAGCCTCGCTGTGTTTCTTTGATAGCGATACGCCGGCCACATATCCATTGTTTTCGATGAATCCCTTGGCCCAAAGCATTTGCCCTTTGCCGACAAGGTAGTACCTTTAAAAATTTCACTCTAAACTGGGCTAAAGATGAGATCTCCTGAAAAGAATTGGCGTAACTAAATTTTTTAATGTTTTGTTAAACTAAAGTCTTATGAACCTGTTATGAACAACATTAAAAAACTTTTCTGTCGCTCCTTTTAATAACATTAAAGAATACATTTGACATCCCTTATGCAAAGTTATCCTAATATTATAGATTTTTAACAAGTATTAGAATTAATTTTTTTACAAAGTGCTGTGCAATTATGCAATTTATTTTTAATAGATATCTCAGACATATTTAGTTGCCCGTTAACTAACTCAGAATATAAGCATACAGTAGTTAGTAATCAAGATTTTTAGGATAAATTATTTTTTCTCTTTCAGTGCTTTGATATCAATTATAATTAATGAGCTGAAGCAGCCCATGAAGCAGTCTATTCTACTTTTGTCTGTGCATTACAATAACTCAGACTATCATTTCATTTATGACGATAAGACATATCTTGTAGAACATTAGCTTATATCATAATATATTTCATATTATGCTTGTTCTGTTGCAGTGTTTCTTTGATTCCATTTGACAGATACTATACAACTCCTGTCATACAAAAACACATGTCCAGGATTGAGAGTGGGCTTAACCTGAGCTTAACCTGGGCTTAATATGTGAGCAAAAGTACATCACATACTGAATATAAAAGTTTCTCTTTTATATCTCTGTTATCTATCATTTGTAAAGTTATTATATATAAAAAGATGGCGCCAAAGGTTCAGTTAAATAAATCTAATAATACAATTCTTTTAAAGAATATTCTTAACGGATAACATATAACGGATTCAGGTTTGACGTCTCAGTTGGCTGTGGAGTAGATTTTGTTAATAGCAATTATGGCCATATCACTTGTTTTGTGGGTATACCTCCTGTTTGTATAAGACTTATAAGTTTTGACTCAATTTGACAAATGCAGTGTCAATTCAAATTAGAATTATCTGAAACGCATTTCCACGCAATACAGAATGTCTTTCGCGTATAAACACATCGGAAGGATATTCTACTCACTTATTATTAGATGTTTTTGATATTGAAAGAGTGGAATGATATGTATTTTTGATTAATTGAAGGTTTTTGGTGAAAGCGATCAACTTCTCCATTGCTTAAACCAATGCCATAATCTCCTAATACTGATATACAATCTCGAAAACAATTAGTTGAAGTGATCGGTCAACACAAAGAGTCAACACATTGAATACCAGTACATACATATTGAGCACACAAACACACGTCGAACCTTTTAAATAAATAAATTGAATTCATTTGATGATTGTGTTGAGTTTCGTGAAGAGACCAACCGAAGGACTATTGTATTGAGTATTAATCTTGCGCTGCAATACAATAGCATTCAATTCCAAGAGATCGCTTGTATTCATTATTTCAAAAGCGATACTTCGCAAACTTCTAAAGCTTTCTGTTTGTACTCTCAGTTCAAAAATATAACTGAACTGTTGAAATCAAAAATTGTCTGATTCAATATTAATGTAAACTTATTCCACATAATTCTTATGACTGCAATCATTTATACTTTATTTACAAAATATTTCACTTAAATGTCTGTAAATAAAAATGTTTATACAAGTAATAGAATTTTTAAAATCAATAATTTTTTAATCATTTAAATACTTAAAATTAATATTCTATAAGCAAAAAAGTGACAATAAAAGCCACAATATTATAAACTGACTATATTTGAAAGTTTTCAAAGTATTAGTCGTTTAGAACTTATCTGGTTTTTAATAAATGAAATTTCTATTAAACTCAAATGTGAACACCGTCTGTCTTGTAATTCAGTTTATTTTATTATATCATTCCTATTAATTTAGTTAATTTCTTCATAATTTCTATTATAGCATTAAAATTGAACCATTATTTCTACCGATATAATGATTAGACAGTCCATCTTTTTGTTGAGCACATTATTTGAAGCATCATTTCTTAATTATCGGTATATTTATAAAATTTAACTAACTGTATTTAGTATAAATATAGACTATAACTGAGGCTCTGTTTTTTCGAGCCTATGGACATCATTAACTATAACAGTAAATAAAAGTACTTTAAGCTGTACAATAAGTTAATAATCAATAAAAAACATTTGCTCATCAATGTATTGATTGCTCAATGCATGAATATATCCATTCAGCTATTGTTCATCCCTAATGTAGAACAAACACCATAATTGGTAATCACTGTTACACGACATGGTTTTCTTCTCTTTATTTCTAAGAAACTATTTGCTATTATACTGTCATGTTATACCTTAAATAGAGCTTTTTCTCAATAAAGCTCATAAGATTTTTTTTATCATTCGGCATATCCTATAATGTTATATATTTTCAGAGATTAAATGCTCACTAAAGAAAACTATTATAATAATGTAATTAAGTTAACAAATAACTCATATTTTTAATATATAAAACTATACTTATTAGATAATAAGAAGATTATCCTTCACCAAACATATCATCAAATTGTCCTAAAAGTAGTTAGAGTTTACTCTCTATGACTCGTGTGTGACCTTTAGTCAGTCATGTGATTATTTATTTATATACCGCTTTTCCGACTCAAAAGTATTAAAGCGGTTTATGCCAGATTAGGATAGTGTGATCACATTGAATGTGAGGCACTGAACTATCTCCAGCTAATCTGCAGCCCGGTCTAGAGTACATTAAGTTGGGCCGGTTTAGTCTATGCAAGCCTTGGGAAAGTTTTTTTTGGCATACAGTTAGACTCGAACCCACAGCCACTTAGTGAACTGTGTGGACCTTTGCCTAAATCACTGAGTTATCCAGCCAGCTTGTTAAAAGCTTCAATCAGTCAACAATCGATTGTAGTGTTGACCACTTTAGTGCTGCAGAAAAGTCGAGATTGAAATAAGTTAAACTCGATTGAGATGAATATTTAGACTTAGAATCTTTTAGCTTTTAGCTTTTTTAACACAAACAGTTTTTTAGCTAATATATAGTACTTTAGGTGTCATTTTTGAGTCACTTTGATAATTGAGTCCTAAAACTCGAAATTGTTGCACAAACTTTATATAAATTTATTATGAGCCCAACAGCTTATTTTGAGCAAAAGATAAATGTTATTCAACAAATTTTACAAACTTGTCTCGGCTGCGATATTAAGATATGTTCTGATTTGATCAAATTTTTAAGAGACGAACTTTGCTTTCATTTCTACTGTACAGTATATCGCAATGTTTCATTTTTATCTCACTTAGAAAAAGGTCAGGTATAACACTTAAGAATAAATTTACAAAAATTAGTTATTTTTTTAAATACGCTATAATTATCATTATTGTATGTTTATAGACTAGACTCAAATAATTTGTTGTAATATTTAAGGTTTAAGATAAATATTTGTAACTTCAAAATTAAAAAGTTTAAAAACTAATTATTGACAAGAATTCTGTCATTTTTTGTCGGAGATTATCATCAAATATTTTTAAAGATGATGTTTTCTAAATATTCGCTTTTCTGGAAGCTTTTTTTGAAAACTTTTAGTTAATTATAAATTTTTGTTTAAATTAAATTTGAAGAGACTCGCAAGTCTCGAATGCAATCGAGTCTCGTCTTTCAAATCGACCACTAATTCAACTTTATTTATTTTTTTATAAATAAAAAAGTTTAATATTTAGAAAATCTTAAGTGTATTTTTAATAACCTTACATAACGAGTAACTATAATTCTCTAATTTTGACTCAGATACAGTCAGAGCTGTATATTTTCACACAATTAGGACCAGGATTATAGTTATGTGAAGTTATAAGTTGTGAAATTAGACAGAATAAAAAAATAGATTACTTAAACATAGAAAACAATTAAAATTTTTTATGAAATAATCGAGGATTGAAGTTTGTCTAAGCGATTCAAATGGTATTTGACCAAATGTGGTCATTCTATTTCAAAATACTTTCTGTTTTTTATGATTTTCAAGAATCACTTTGAAAGCCAATCCACGAGACATCACATTTATATAACATACTCCTCGGCCAAATCTTTTTCAGATCTCACCTTTAGCTAAGAGTTGAGTGAGATTTTTACAGGTGGAACCTGTGTCGGCGGGGCATATGATACGGGCCAAGGATGCTCGAAAACAATAGACATATGTAACATTGCAGTCAAAAATTAGCAGTGTAATGGGTTGGAATTCACAAAATTTCGATCATGGGTCCGACTCCTTTCCACTGGATCACCCTCGACTACCCGATTAAAATACATTTTTTCTAATTGTTTTACTCAAATTTACAAAAATTGTGAAATTAAGTCCTTATAATTAACATTAGTCCCAAAGATGGGACTAACCGTTTGTGTGAAATTATACAGAATGTGAAAATATACAGTGTCAAGTTATACAAGTCTGACTGTATCAAATAATATCCGGTATTTGAATTACAAATTGAACTAAAGTTGTTTATATTAGTCATTTGCCATTCTAGATGTTTAAACATTCAATAGTCTCAGCTTTATTCTAAGCCTTAAAGAAAAGATATAAATGTGCCCAAAACAATATTTTATAGTGTTTGAGAAAACGAGAATATTTTCTCAACTCAAATAGAGAATAATTTAATTCTAAATAAGTTTTATATATATTTGAATAAAATGTAGTAATAAACTCTTTTCTTAATGAAAAACTTTTATTATAAAAATGTAAATTAATTCCGAGCGCTTTCGTCTGAAATCATGAGGGAATATGAGATGTAATAAATAAGATTAACGTTAAAAAACAGTTAATTAATTTATAACAATAGAACTTAGGGGTCATACACATATGACATCCGCGTGCAGGTATAGGGAGGGGTGGGTGAAAATGTGACTAAAATGGACGAGTAAGGGGCTATGGGTCGCGAAAATTCGGACGTTCACTTGAACGTCAATAATATTTTGAATAAAAAGCTCTGAAAAACTATCAACATTGCATAAAATTTCAAATTGAAGATGCCGGTTTTATTGTTGCATATGTTGATTATTTGATTCTCATTAAATGCTTTTTATTAAAAAAAATACCGCTAAAAATGTTTTAGTGCTTAGGGGGAGAGGTCGAAGAAAATGTGACGTCTTCGCGACAGGAGGTTTAGTCAAATCGGATAATTGTGGACATAAGGTAGGAGAGGAGGAGTTTAGGCTCAAGGTTGCGCGGATATCATATGTGTATGGCCCCTTAAGTTAAGAGCGTTTCTTAATAAGCGGTATCCATATATTGTTTAGATTTAGTCCTTTATCTTTATTCTTATGTTTAGACTTAGTTTTATATATAGCCAGCAATGTCTTCAATATCTCCCGACATGAACCCTATTGAAAACATCAGGTCACTAATCAAATATCACGTGAAAACTATAAAACAAACCAATAAAATTTGTAATGGCTTTGATTCAGACTATTACGCTAAATTTTTTTTGGAAGCATGTCGGCGTGTCTTCATATGTTTATTGAAGCCATAGGGAGATCATAAAATTTTACAACATTCATTTCATAAGTTGTAATAATTTATCATTAAGTTATTAATTTTTTCATTTTACCTGTTTATCACAAAATAAAAATGCATTTTTCTATTTTTAAAACTAAACTAGAAGCTTCTGTTGCCTCACAACTCATATAACTTAAAAATAACTGATATTAACTCGTGGAACTTTATTTTTGAAAATTCAGTATTTAAAAAGCATTGTTATATCCTTTACAGTGCATTTGGATTTAGAAAAATTTTTTTTAACTTAAATCTCAATCACATTATTGTAAAAATTTTATTACATTATTGCGGACACACACACGGACACACTGACACAATATTTTTTAATAATATAAACTAGACTGTACCCCGTTGCTACGCAACGCGCAATTCATGCAATTTACAGGCTATACTTTCCTATACTTAATATAAATTTAAGAATATGTAAGCGCGAGCGCAACAATTACAGCCGTCATTCCACACAATAGTCGTCTTTAACATAAGCATAGCACAAGTGCGCTTTCCTGTATTGCATTGTTGCGGACACACAGACACACTGACTTAATTTTTAAAAAATTTAATAATATAGATTAATCACATACATAATTAAATTATTTTTAAATACAACTGCATTTTCAAAATGAATCTATTTTGCAAAAATAGTAACAATAAATTTATTAACTTTTGTTTATTTAATGAAATCAAATAAATATTCTGTCTTCATTTCAGTCAACAATTTATTTTGAAGAATTTATTATTCTATAAATTTAACTTTTATAAGTGTTTACCTTATATAACTACTGTAATATTAATTTAGTTTAAATACTAAATGAACTTTTTATAAACAGCAAATGTTCAATAAATCAATTAAATCCCTGAAGAATCACAGAATCACAATATGCTAACTGATGATTATTCATATAATAGTCTATTTGGTTAATACGATTCTGCTCTGTAAACAAATTTACACAATTGACTATAAATAAACTGAAAAACAGGAAAACCACTAATACGGTATATTTAAGTAAAATAATTTAATTCTGAGTTTTCCTTATCTGATTTTGAGTTTAATTAAATTTAAAGTTTATTAGTTATAAACAGTTTAAATCATAGATCTATATCTCAGAGACTTGACAAATATTTATTAGAAAAGTGTAAATCCTGTTTCAACGTTTATAATTTTTGATAATTAGAGTTATTTCTTATACTTTAGAAAGATCTCTTTAAAATACATTTAATCCTAAAAAGTTTTGCGTTAAACGAAAGCTAAAAGTGCACCACCATATAAAAAACTAATACATTTCAGAAAACTGTATCTCACTGTAAGCCTAGTGATAATACATTTGAGTCAAAATTACTTTAGAATAAGTTGTTTTTCTGTAAAATGAATTTAATGTAAATTTCAATTAATTGTACTCTAATTAAATACCTTTAGCTAATAATATATTTTTACAATTTGTCACAATCTTTTTCACAGTTATATGACTTTTGCAAACATAATAGACTGCTGCAGATTGAAAGTATTGAGATAATTGATTTGTTGAAAGTTCAACTGATAATTACTATATTTAAATAAAAGTAATTATTAATAATAATGTTTTATTTTCTAATTACAATTGAATTAAGTCTCGCATTCAAACGTATTAGTAAATAAAAAGCTTGAATTAATTAGACATGAGTTATTCACATAATGAGTTATAATATATTTGTAA
Organism: Nanhermannia elegantula; assembly: GCA_034699485.1. Taxonomy (NCBI): domain Eukaryota; kingdom Metazoa; phylum Arthropoda; class Arachnida; order Sarcoptiformes; family Nanhermanniidae; genus Nanhermannia; species Nanhermannia elegantula. The sequence continues at coordinate 1,501 of JAQGCH010003698.1, read as the reverse complement.
CTTAAATTAATTTACATTTTTAAAACAGCAATACCTGTACAGTACATGTAGAAAAGTATCAATTAGTTTAGATCTACTTTTGTGACAAATGAATCACATTATAAGATGAAATTTGATTAGAATATTAAGTTTAAGCTCTTATAACACTAACAACAAAATATCTCAGCCTTCATCAATTCTATAGATTTTTCACTCATTTAAAAATATCTATAAATGCCTTATTTACATAAAATGAAATATTATTACAGAGTATTATAGAGAATATTCTTATATGACTTTAATACTTAGTATTCGGTTTAAATCGAACACCAAAAACTCAATAAAATATATTTAATATCTATATATTTATAACTTTATTATAACAATATTGTTAAAAAACATTTTAATAAAATTTATTTAATATATATAATTATTTACTATTCCGTTTTCATAAAACCTTTAGTCAAAATAAAATAATGTTTTAAAATTCACTTTAAGTCTCAATTCTATAAATTTTTAATTTTGAGGAATCCCTTCAAAAGCTTAAATTTTAAAATTCTGAGATTGTTGTTCGACAAGAGCTTCTTTTTTAATTAGCAAAACAGAATATAGGAATGCAGTAATGAAGGAATGACATGAATACTCTTTTGGGATATTAGGCATAATTTAGTCAACTTTTAAGTTATTTGAAAGGTTTTATCTTGGAAATTGATTTTAAGCGACATATCTATTGACTTACAAAATACCTAATTGAAAAGAATTGCTTTCTCAATAAAATAAACACTTCTTATTAACTTCTATTTATAAGCAAAGAAAGTCTAGTATTCTCTAAACTAAATTTTTTTAGGAAACATTATTTGGCTTAAGAGTATAAGAGAATTTGAATTCCATTACATTCTAGAGGTTTTGGTTTAAAATTCATTTTAAAAATCATTCAAATTTTGAGTATCATTGTTTTTGGCGGAAAAGGATTTTTAGAAATTTTGTTTAAAGAGATTTAAAAAATAGTTAAAATATAAATAAGAATCAATTTATCTAATTTATGTTTAACTATTATATTGAAATTCTGTCAAAAAAACTTACAAAGTGGAACAAGTCATGGGTTTGGGTGGGGTCTACACTCTTAGTTGTCCAATGTATCCAAAATTATGACCCTCCAGGGTAAACAAACTTTCCAAATTATTTTATAATTTACTAATTATTTCTATGTTAAGTTTGTATTAAAATGAGTTTAATTAATGCTTAAATTAGAGCTATTTTAGTATTTTCTTAATTGTAACAACACTTTATTTTAACATATAATAAAAGTTACTCAAACTCACTTGTTGGTTTGATATTATGTTCTTTGTTGCAATTTGCATCATTCTTATAAGCTATAGTATTATTTTTGTTTTAAGGTATTGAATTGATTTATTATAATAAATAAATAGCTTACGAGGCCATACTCCAGAACTTACTTCTCATAAACAGTAAATAGCTCTAGAGATCATAAAATATATATATGTATTTTGATCATTTTTAA
>JAQGCH010003697.1:0-10148 GCA_034699485.1 Nanhermannia elegantula | reverse complement strand
AAGTTATGGGAGTAACGTAAGGGTATATAAAATACAAATTAGTTTTGTAACCAAACTATTTATGAATAATTAAGTCAATATTTTTTAGTAAGTTTTCTAATTTTCAAACAATTAAACTTGACTGTCATTTATTTATGTACAATAGACTTCTGTTTTAATCACATTTTTGATTCATTGTACATCAATTGAATGGTTCAAGTTTTGAGTTTCAATAGAAGCAAAGCATAACTCAATGTTTTAAGTTTATATAAAAGTAAACAAATTTTAAGGTTCAATACCTGAAGTTGAGATTCCTTTCCAAAGACTAAAACAAACAGGAATTAACTCAATATATCAAAGATTTACAAAATTTTTTGACATTATTTACCTGAAATAGCAAATAAGATACACAGCGAATAGACTTAAGGCTATCTCATATCTAACTGAACCCAAATTGTTAATACCAGTGCTTTGATGAAATTGTAAAAATCCACGGCTGAAAAGTAGAGGTAATAAATAATATTAAATGAAAGCTTAAACTTTATAATAGCTCGAAAGGTATCTATTGATAAAATTGCTTTCTTATTATATTAAGCTTTATGTTTCATCAAATTATTGTGCAGCCAATTATTAAGAGTTATCTTTATTACTACTAAATCATGAGATGAATATTTCTTATGATCGAATAATTCGGTTAATGAAAGTATGAGAAAATTGAGAGAATTAAGGAAAGTAATAGACGATATAGCCATAGAAGGAAGAAATTGCTTGTCATCAAATTTAGTACAAGCTCTGGAAATGTTGCTCAGAAATTGACAAATCGTTTTTCTTACATATAGGAAATCAAGTGAAAGAAAAGACTATTATGCGACTCAAGTGTCGTTAAATATATATGAAGTTTTTGCACCAGATTTAATGCACAAATTTTAACATATAATCTACAAAACCATAACCATTTTGAAGACTTTCTCTAAAATATATGAAGATATCACTAATAATTGAGTGCATTTACGAGTATATAGTTTTGTTTTCCACAAAAACTCAAGTGGGCAGCGCATCAAAGTTTAAAATTAAGAAAAATTATTAGAATAGAACCTACCGATTACTGTTTCTAATGGCTCGATACCAGTGCCAAAGTTATTTTCATTTATTATTATGTCCTCAAATTTCATATAAATTTTTATAGCTTTTGCCAATTCTATAAATAATGTTTTCTCCTATTGTAAAATTCATTTATCGAAATAGAAATAAAATTCTTTAAACTTGTGATAAAGAAGAAGAACTTATTGAATTGGCCAAAAACTATAAAATTTATCAAATCTGATGCAATGAACTTTTTTAATTTTCAAGTTTCATCTCAACAAATAATGACTGAACCTAAAAAATTTTTGGGCTAAATATAAAACACTTATTTAATTATGTTTAAGCTGTTATTCCAGACAGAATTCAGAATCAGAATCCATCAGAATTTTAAAATGTTTATTCGATTCTTCTGTGGATTCTTTGCTCCAGAGTATAGCTCCTGTAATGAGGAGAATCAAGCCTCTGGTGTCAAATTATTACTAGAATTTAAGTTTAGATATTCATGTATTTTACATAACCAATCACTGTAAGCCATGCCATACATACTACTTTGCTTTTACTAACGAGTAAGTTAAATTTACTATAAGCTAATGTTAAATATCTGTATGTTGTATTAGTTGCAGCTGAAAATCACTTCAATAAATTCATAATTAAAGGCATTTTCTTTAAATCCTAGTTAAATGAATAATTAAAGTAATATTAAACTTATAATTCTGTTTCACCAATTAAATCAACTGCTTTGCAAACAATAGACTGATATTTGTTACAAATTTTAAGCGTTCAACAGATGTTATTAAATCAAAATTAATTTTCGATTTGTTTAATGTGGTTTAATATTGTGCTTTCAGTTTTATTTAAATGATGTTATTTCACTATAAATATGATACAACAAATAAAGGGGTTTATAAATTTTTTTTTGAAATCAAAACAAATGTGTGGTGATAGGGACTTGAACCCGGTCTCTACAGATAACATGTCGGTCGCCTTAACCGCTAGACCACACTCCACGTGAGTTTTGACTTTATTTTTGTTATTTTGTTGTTAAAAAACACAATTTCAGTAATTTTGGTTTGGGACTACTCAGTTCGTCCCACCCGACACTTCTGACCCTTGAAAAAAGCCCGACTATTTTAGCTTAAACCCTCGCCCGCCCAAACATAAAGTAGCCAGATGTTGACCTCTAGCTTATATCAAATAAAGTTAGACTTATATGAAATTATAGATATATGAGTCGAAATGTCTAAATATTTGATTAATTAATGCTTACTTGAAATATTCAAGAGCTGCAGATGCTTTCTTTTGATGCTCTTTATTAGAATTATTATTATTGCTAAACGATGTGATCGGTGTGGTTGCCAATGAAGAGCTATTTATGACAATGAGTGGCTCGTCAATTAAAACTTCATAGCAATTAGGAGTATTCCACTGATTATTACATTTAGTCCAAGGCAGCTCTCCTGTGAAGGAGGCAAAGAAGAAATGGAGTGCCCACGCGATTATGACATTGTAGTAAAAATCAACATAAAATGCAATTAAAACCACCGAATATCCAACACCTAAATCAATTCAAATTTATGTATTATTCATTATTTATATTTTAAGCGTTTAACCAGTGGTTATCACTAATAGTAAACTTCTATTTACAAATAAGTCTTCTTATTATATTTAATTGAAGCCAAAAAGTAAAATTCACGTAAAATTCAGTTATTAGTCCAGATATTGACTATTTTTCATATTGAGATGGGATTAAACATGGGATTAAGTTAAGACAACTGCACATTTTCAGTAGATTTGGATTAAGTCAAATAATTTTCAAACATTTTATTTAAAAAGACAATAATTGTTATCAATTATCTCTCAAAAAAAGTCTGTACAAGAGATGAAGAACTACTTCTTTGTGGGAAATAAATTTATTGCAAACATTTGCTTCAATGAGTTTTGAACCTTAGATCTTATATGGGGTCAAGCGTTCTCGCGTTTGAACCAGAGCTCTCTCACTGATTCTGTGTACCCATGAGTTAGAATTGTTGATATAATCTAAGTAACTTACAAATACAAACATAACTGTTACTTGTATTTGTATCGATTTGTATATGAAGTTAGTTAATACTTTATTTTGACAAAGACTATAACCAAAAATAATGCTCATTATAAGAAAAATTATCAGTATTTTTATTAATTTCAATACGATTTAGAATATGCTCTCAATTCAAATGAAGTGGTCTTAACTACGATTCATTTTTGGCTTTAATTAGATATATAATTTGTAAAACAATTATAGTTTATTTATAAAAATGTTATAAGCATTTAAAATAGTTGTAATCAAGTGAAACAATGAATCAGTTACAGTAAAACCTGCCTAACTTGAACTCTCCGTACGTTGAACAACCTCTCTATGTTGAATATGATTTTGAGTCTCTAACCATTCCCTTACATTATAAATTGCATTCTCTATGTTGAAAACCTCTCTAACTTGAATAAAATTTTAAGTCCCATCCTATGTTCAACTTACGGAGGTTTATCTGAATTTTTCAAAAAAGTAAGTAATTCAATATTATTCTTGAATGGATTCAAGCTATCATGAAGAGAGTTTGCTTTATTTTTGGCATAGATTTTAAAATATAATACTTGTACATATATAGATAGATACTATAGTATGGCCACATTCTATAGTATATTCTATTTGACTTTGTGAATATTAATATAAAATCTATGTTCAATTAAACTGGAGATATTTAATTTTGAATTTTGATAGTTCAATGAAAGTTAAGAACAAAAATGTGCAAAATATCTTATATAAGTCCGGGAAAATTCAGTGATGCGAAATGTAAGTTACGAGATATAAATAATTATGAATAATTAATCAAAGTTTATATTGATTAATAACAATAAAATTTGTGCCCACGAATTGTTGCACAAGTATCGCATGAAACATAAAACAGAGACAAGCGTCTTCGTAAAGGGCATAACTCTTCTTTTGGGTTATACATTTAAAGTCTCTTTTCTCTGCATCTAAATATCTATAGTCAATAAATAAGATTTTAAATCTAACAAGCTTCAATTTTAAATCTAAGCTTATAAAAATAGAAATTTTTTACATTAAAAAATTAATAAAACCTAAAACGCTTGTGCCTAATTTAAATTATAGTTAAACCAATAATCACAATTATCAAAATCTAAACCATTGATATGGTCTTTTGAGACACCCATATCAAACTTTACAGGTTCAATTCAAAACTAAATTTTCTATTTTATTGGTTCTAAATTACTCAAATTTTTAGACCCCTCGCCCCTAATATGCATTCACACTCTTGTATACTCTAGTATCATACATAAAGTTGAATATATAGCACAAAAGTTTTCACGCTTTTGTCTTACTCCCTCTCCTTTTTCAGTGCATACATACTTAATGAGTGCCGCCTATGAAAATCACATAGAAAGAAAGTTTCTGTCAAAACAAGATTCTAGAAACGAACACTATTTACAGGTGTAAAATATATATAATTACATGTAGAACATCCCTAATGAATAACAATAACGAAAGGGTAAGTACCAACTTAGTGATCACTTCCTTTTCAGATTCAGTAGCTTTAAAATGCTTAAAAAATTTGGAATTTTTATTTTAAAATATAGGTATCTTAAGTTAAAAACAATATTATAAAAATTGTTGCTAATTAAATGGAAAACATTTCATCTGAAAATAGTTTTAATGGCCTAACTGGGGATATTTTTAACATTTTATTCTTAAATATCACTTAAATATCAAAATTATTCTAAAAATAATTGTGAACATAGTCTCATACCATTCAACTAGTATTCAGTTCAACTGTGCAATTAATTCAATTCCTTAACCATACAAACTTTTAAGGTATGGTCTGATTTAATGAATTCATGAAAAACCAACTATTGGCTGAAATCATATGACTTTCAAAATATGTATTATAAGAATTTGAAAGAAAAAAAGTTTTTAAAGCAAGATTTTGTATGCATTATTATTTAATATGTAAAATAATGAATTTCATGAAATTATTCATTGGAATATTGCTGTGCAGTACAGTGCAAGCATGTATTCATAATTCTTATAATACATATTTTGAAAGTCATATGATTTCAGCCAATAGTTGGTTTTTCATGAATTCATTAAATCAGACCATACCTTAAAAGTTTGTATGGTTAAGGAATTGAATTAATTGCACAGTTGAACTGAATACTAGTTGAATGGTATGAGACTATGTTCACAATTATTTTTAGAATAATTTTGATATTTAAGTGATATTTAAGAATAAAATGTTAAAAATATCCCCAGTTAGGCCATTAAAACTATTTTCAGATGAAATGTTTTCCATTTAATTAGCAACAATTTTTATAATATTGTTTTTAACTTAAGATACCTATATTTTAAAATAAAAATTCCAAATTTTTTAAGCATTTTAAAGCTACTGAATCTGAAAAGGAAGTGATCACTAAGTTGGTACTTACCCTTTCGTTATTGTTATTCATTAGGGATGTTCTACATGTAATTATATATATTTTACACCTGTAAATAGTGTTCGTTTCTAGAATCTTGTTTTGACAGAAACTTTCTTTCTATGTGATTTTCATAGGCGGCACTCATTAAGTATGTATGCACTGAAAAAGGAGAGGGAGTAAGACAAAAGCGTGAAAACTTTTGTGCTATATATTCAACTTTATGTATGATACTAGAGTATACAAGAGTGTGAATGCATATTAGGGGCGAGGGGTCTAAAAATTTGAGTAATTTAGAACCAATAAAATAGAAAATTTAGTTTTGAATTGAACCTGTAAAGTTTGATATGGGTGTCTCAAAAGACCATATCAATGGTTTAGATTTTGATAATTGTGATTATTGGTTTAACTATAATTTAAATTAGGCACAAGCGTTTTAGGTTTTATTAATTTTTTAATGTAAAAAATTTCTATTTTTATAAGCTTAGATTTAAAATTGAAGCTTGTTAGATTTAAAATCTTATTTATTGACTATAGATATTTAGATGCAGAGAAAAGAGACTTTAAATGTATAACCCAAAAGAAGAGTTATGCCCTTTACGAAGACGCTTGTCTCTGTTTTATGTTTCATGCGATACTTGTGCAACAATTCGTGGGCACAAATTTTATTGTTATTAATCAATATAAACTTTGATTAATTATTCATAATTATTTATATCTCGTAACTTACATTTCGCATCACTGAATTTTCCCGGACTTATATAAGATATTTTGCACATTTTTGTTCTTAACTTTCATTGAACTATCAAAATTCAAAATTAAATATCTCCAGTTTAATTGAACATAGATTTTATATTAATATTCACAAAGTCAAATAGAATATACTATAGAATGTGGCCATACTATAGTATCTATCTATATATGTACAAGTATTATATTTTAAAATCTATGCCAAAAATAAAGCAAACTCTCTTCATGATAGCTTGAATCCATTCAAGAATAATATTGAATTACTTACTTTTTTGAAAAATTCAGATAAACCTCCGTAAGTTGAACATAGGATGGGACTTAAAATTTTATTCAAGTTAGAGAGGTTTTCAACATAGAGAATGCAATTTATAATGTAAGGGAATGGTTAGAGACTCAAAATCATATTCAACATAGAGAGGTTGTTCAACGTACGGAGAGTTCAAGTTAGGCAGGTTTTACTGTAACTGATTCATTGTTTCACTTGATTACAACTATTTTAAATGCTTATAACATTTTTATAAATAAACTATAATTGTTTTACAAATTATATATCTAATTAAAGCCAAAAATGAATCGTAGTTAAGACCACTTCATTTGAATTGAGAGCATATTCTAAATCGTATTGAAATTAATAAAAATACTGATAATTTTTCTTATAATGAGCATTATTTTTGGTTATAGTCTTTGTCAAAATAAAGTATTAACTAACTTCATATACAAATCGATACAAATACAAGTAACAGTTATGTTTGTATTTGTAAGTTACTTAGATTATATCAACAATTCTAACTCATGGGTACACAGAATCAGTGAGAGAGCTCTGGTTCAAACGCGAGAACGCTTGACCCCATATAAGATCTAAGGTTCAAAACTCATTGAAGCAAATGTTTGCAATAAATTTATTTCCCACAAAGAAGTAGTTCTTCATCTCTTGTACAGACTTTTTTTGAGAGATAATTGATAACAATTATTGTCTTTTTAAATAAAATGTTTGAAAATTATTTGACTTAATCCAAATCTACTGAAAATGTGCAGTTGTCTTAACTTAATCCCATGTTTAATCCCATCTCAATATGAAAAATAGTCAATATCTGGACTAATAACTGAATTTTACGTGAATTTTACTTTTTGGCTTCAATTAAATATAATAAGAAGACTTATTTGTAAATAGAAGTTTACTATTAGTGATAACCACTGGTTAAACGCTTAAAATATAAATAATGAATAATACATAAATTTGAATTGATTTAGGTGTTGGATATTCGGTGGTTTTAATTGCATTTTATGTTGATTTTTACTACAATGTCATAATCGCGTGGGCACTCCATTTCTTCTTTGCCTCCTTCACAGGAGAGCTGCCTTGGACTAAATGTAATAATCAGTGGAATACTCCTAATTGCTATGAAGTTTTAATTGACGAGCCACTCATTGTCATAAATAGCTCTTCATTGGCAACCACACCGATCACATCGTTTAGCAATAATAATAATTCTAATAAAGAGCATCAAAAGAAAGCATCTGCAGCTCTTGAATATTTCAAGTAAGCATTAATTAATCAAATATTTAGACATTTCGACTCATATATCTATAATTTCATATAAGTCTAACTTTATTTGATATAAGCTAGAGGTCAACATCTGGCTACTTTATGTTTGGGCGGGCGAGGGTTTAAGCTAAAATAGTCGGGCTTTTTTCAAGGGTCAGAAGTGTCGGGTGGGACGAACTGAGTAGTCCCAAACCAAAATTACTGAAATTGTGTTTTTTAACAACAAAATAACAAAAATAAAGTCAAAACTCACGTGGAGTGTGGTCTAGCGGTTAAGGCGACCGACATGTTATCTGTAGAGACCGGGTTCAAGTCCCTATCACCACACATTTGTTTTGATTTCAAAAAAAAATTTATAAACCCCTTTATTTGTTGTATCATATTTATAGTGAAATAACATCATTTAAATAAAACTGAAAGCACAATATTAAACCACATTAAACAAATCGAAAATTAATTTTGATTTAATAACATCTGTTGAACGCTTAAAATTTGTAACAAATATCAGTCTATTGTTTGCAAAGCAGTTGATTTAATTGGTGAAACAGAATTATAAGTTTAATATTACTTTAATTATTCATTTAACTAGGATTTAAAGAAAATGCCTTTAATTATGAATTTATTGAAGTGATTTTCAGCTGCAACTAATACAACATACAGATATTTAACATTAGCTTATAGTAAATTTAACTTACTCGTTAGTAAAAGCAAAGTAGTATGTATGGCATGGCTTACAGTGATTGGTTATGTAAAATACATGAATATCTAAACTTAAATTCTAGTAATAATTTGACACCAGAGGCTTGATTCTCCTCATTACAGGAGCTATACTCTGGAGCAAAGAATCCACAGAAGAATCGAATAAACATTTTAAAATTCTGATGGATTCTGATTCTGAATTCTGTCTGGAATAACAGCTTAAACATAATTAAATAAGTGTTTTATATTTAGCCCAAAAATTTTTTAGGTTCAGTCATTATTTGTTGAGATGAAACTTGAAAATTAAAAAAGTTCATTGCATCAGATTTGATAAATTTTATAGTTTTTGGCCAATTCAATAAGTTCTTCTTCTTTATCACAAGTTTAAAGAATTTTATTTCTATTTCGATAAATGAATTTTACAATAGGAGAAAACATTATTTATAGAATTGGCAAAAGCTATAAAAATTTATATGAAATTTGAGGACATAATAATAAATGAAAATAACTTTGGCACTGGTATCGAGCCATTAGAAACAGTAATCGGTAGGTTCTATTCTAATAATTTTTCTTAATTTTAAACTTTGATGCGCTGCCCACTTGAGTTTTTGTGGAAAACAAAACTATATACTCGTAAATGCACTCAATTATTAGTGATATCTTCATATATTTTAGAGAAAGTCTTCAAAATGGTTATGGTTTTGTAGATTATATGTTAAAATTTGTGCATTAAATCTGGTGCAAAAACTTCATATATATTTAACGACACTTGAGTCGCATAATAGTCTTTTCTTTCACTTGATTTCCTATATGTAAGAAAAACGATTTGTCAATTTCTGAGCAACATTTCCAGAGCTTGTACTAAATTTGATGACAAGCAATTTCTTCCTTCTATGGCTATATCGTCTATTACTTTCCTTAATTCTCTCAATTTTCTCATACTTTCATTAACCGAATTATTCGATCATAAGAAATATTCATCTCATGATTTAGTAGTAATAAAGATAACTCTTAATAATTGGCTGCACAATAATTTGATGAAACATAAAGCTTAATATAATAAGAAAGCAATTTTATCAATAGATACCTTTCGAGCTATTATAAAGTTTAAGCTTTCATTTAATATTATTTATTACCTCTACTTTTCAGCCGTGGATTTTTACAATTTCATCAAAGCACTGGTATTAACAATTTGGGTTCAGTTAGATATGAGATAGCCTTAAGTCTATTCGCTGTGTATCTTATTTGCTATTTCAGGTAAATAATGTCAAAAAATTTTGTAAATCTTTGATATATTGAGTTAATTCCTGTTTGTTTTAGTCTTTGGAAAGGAATCTCAACTTCAGGTATTGAACCTTAAAATTTGTTTACTTTTATATAAACTTAAAACATTGAGTTATGCTTTGCTTCTATTGAAACTCAAAACTTGAACCATTCAATTGATGTACAATGAATCAAAAATGTGATTAAAACAGAAGTCTATTGTACATAAATAAATGACAGTCAAGTTTAATTGTTTGAAAATTAGAAAACTTACTAAAAAATATTGACTTAATTATTCATAAATAGTTTGGTTACAAAACTAATTTGTATTTTATATACCCTTACGTTACTCCCATAACTT
>JAQGCH010003696.1:0-10148 GCA_034699485.1 Nanhermannia elegantula | reverse complement strand
ATGTGAAGTTTGTTGTAAGTCTTACTTTAATACTTCAAATACTTATTACTTCTGTAATTAATGATTACTAATATTTTTTCTCTCATTTGTAATTCCTTTAGATTGTGAAAAACCCGCGCGAAGAAACTTTAAGAGATTTAAATTCTGATTCAATATTTAATTTATTTATGCATTTTATTGTTATGCACTGTGTATAAAGTCATATAAACTATCTTTTAGTATAAGTCCTGAAATCATCAATCATTCTCTTAATCCTAATTTAAAATCATTCAAATGCTAATCTAATATTAATTTTAATAAAACGAAATAATAATAATAAATTACAAAAACATTCCACGTATTCAAATATGAATAATGCAAACATCAGAACTTTTATTTTTATATTTTCATTAAAGAGCAAATTATTTTACTAAAGAAGTTATCTTAGGAGTCAATTGTATTTTTTGTGCCTTAACTCCTGCAGCAGTTGTTATTACTTTTGTGAGTTATTTGAGGACCACTACCGGCAGTGTTAACATTATATTTTACGACTTATTGAAAAAAAAAGTTATTAAAGTTATTCTTTTCAAAATCAAATAATATATTTTAAATTAAGAGATACAGTACTTAGAATAATGTTAATATTTATAAAGCATTAATTTGATATTTTGTGCGATTTTACTGCAAATGATAAAAAGGCTTACAGTTTGATTAAATCTATATTATAAGAATTTTATAAATTATTAAGTTTAAGCGCTTCAAAATAAATTATGAAAACCTGATTCTTTTCTCTAATATCAATCAAACCACTGTTTTTTGTGAAAAAATCGTGATTTTCTGACTCAAAACAATTATTGAATTCTAATTAATATATTAGTCAATTACTTGAATGCTATTTAAACTTTAAAGTTTTTTTAAGAAAAACTTACATTTCTTTACAGGAATCTTCAAATTCGTGTTCATTTTAAACTCTTATCTAAGTTATAATATTAATAATAAAACAAATAAAGGTGTCTCCTCTTGTACTCGTTTGACCGAAGACCGTTTCACCTCATTTCAATTGCTATAAATTTAGTTTTTTTCTAAAGCCTTTCTTATTCTTTATAAAACTATAAAAAATATCATTCATCTTACTAATTAAAAATGTTTTAATGTATATACAGCACAGTTTGAAATAGTGCCGTGAGTTCCAAATTTCTAGAAAGTTTCTCGAGAAATATTTCTATAAAATATTTAAATAATTTCTCTTCAAAAATCAAGAAATTTTACTTTATATGAACTTCAGATTAATGGAATTTAAAGTTTGTTAATGTAAATCATAAAATTAATGTTATTTTTTGTATTTAAATAATGAAAAGGTGTTTCAAAGGTTACCAAAGATGAAACAATAAAATTAATATAAAATCAAAATAAGTTTGACATATAGTGAAGCAAAGAAACTAATTGAAACTTACTTTCCAGATATTAATGTGAACCTCTTAATGAAAAAAATGCCGACAAATAAAGTTTTAAAAAGTATCATTCCCTGCACTTATATGATTGTAAAAACTCTCTCAAGGGGTTAAAATAATACAAAAGGATATGAGTGTGGAAAGAACATAAATTATTTAAATAGAAATTTAAAATCCAAGGTTTGTTTCTCTTTCAAAATATTAAATACCAATAAAATTTTAGTTATAAATAACATAAAAGGTTACACAAAAACCCTTCAACATTTAAATTTATCCCCAATGGTGAAGAAGGTACATAAAATTGTGTTTTAGTATTGCTTATATGGTGGAAGGGGAAGGGCTTTGAGAGAACAGTCTGACATTATATCTAAAGTCATAATAATTAACCGTTTAATAAGTTATAAAAGTTCTAAAAAACTAACAATAATTATGAACATATGCCTAACACTCATCCTACTGACCACACTAACTAAAGCTTCTCTAACTAATATATTGTCAAAGAGAGCATTTATCTGCTATTAGGCCGTAAATCTATATTAAATAATAATTAATAAAGAGTTCTATTTATTATTTTTTAAATGTTTAATTATTTAAAGTATTATTGAGTTGTGTTCATAGTTGTGCAGTTATAACCCATCATATGCTCTACCGAGTACTTACAGGTCATGAAAATAAGAATTTTTTTCTATCAAAAAGATTATTTCTAAAAAATTTACATCACAAGTAAATTAATATATTCTAAATTGTAAGATAATTGCCATTAAAAGACTTACAGAATCTTATAAGTTATAACTTACTAGAATTCTAATGTTGTTTCGCACACTATTCTAAATAATTATTATTATTGATCTTTATTGATATACAGTTTGTATTCCACAGTATAATAGTTAAATAAATTTTGCATTTTTAAAACTTTTACATTACTTTATAAAGATTAAAATTATGAATAAGTATTTTTTGATTGAGATGTCTCTCAATCTTGAAATATTGAATATATAACTTATACAATAAAATATTTATTCATAACTTATTCTCATGATTTTAGAATAATATAATACTAATTAGCAAATCAAATGTGGGAACCGGAACGTAATCCAAATAAAAGCTTTTAACTGTATTTAGTCAGTTATATGTCTAAGAAGAAGTGATCTCATTATCGTGAGATATAATCCAATTTCATTCTTAAACTCATCCAATTAGACTCTATTATAATGGAATAATTTATAACTAGTATTTTACTGAAACTCAGCCGTACATTAATGGAGTTGACCAAAAAATTCATTAGCCTTTAATGTATGAATTTGTCTCAAATAATATTTGTTTATTATCAATTGGAAACTTTTCCTCAATTATATTGTAGATTTGAAATGCATTTAAGAACAAGTTTGAGTCAAATTGTTATTGATTGTGATTGAAAATTACTTCTTCAAGTTTAGGATTAAGCAATTTATCTCGACTTTTGTAATGATCGTAAAATATTTGAATGACAATATCAAAAGGTTAATGTCTCAAAATTATTCATGAGCTAACCGTTTGAAGAAAGATGAGTTAAAACATAAAACAAAATATGTTACGAATTTACTGGCAGTTTGATCAACAAAAAAATTACGTAATATTAACTTTATTTATCGCGGGGTAACTTTTTGCGCATTTTATTCCTGATTTATTCAAACTGAGTAATCAATCAGATGAGACTCAGGTTTTATCACTTTTAGATTTTATTATGACTTTCTTCTTTATAAATACTTATATTTATAAAAATAAAATAAATTTCAAATATTTTACACTAATTTGTAAGCAAAGTTTTAACATTGAAAAATGGTTTATGGAAATGATTTGTTTATAATTTGAAATATTGAATGAATTGAATATTAAAAAATCTTAGTTTATCTGAATTCTTAAATTATTTGATAGATTTATTACTGAGACCTGACTCAGACATGTCACGAACGGACTAATGTCAAACTTGGGGAGAGAAACAGACAGACAGAGACATTGAGGGAGAAAAAATATTAAAAGCTGAACCGAAGTGCATTACAGTTTTTAAGAAAATTGTCTGCCACTGAAAGAGATGTTTGAATGCAGGAAATCTGAACTACAAATTTTTGTTGAAAAGCAACTTTTCTGGTAATAGTCCTTAATTTATTTCATTATTTATACGGCACGTCTAGACTGGATTTTGGTTTTAGATTTTGCCTATTTCAATTCTCATCTCGTAATTAAGGTCATTCATGCTATTGATAAGTCGTGATACAGCATAATCTGTCACAAAAGCTGTATCAGAGATAAAAATTTGTTTAAATTTAGGAAAAGTGATCAGTTTGATCCGGAATAATATGTACAAAATTTAGCTGAAATATGCGCACATATGCACTTCAAAAATTTGAATTTATTATCAATAAAGTAAAAAACAAGTAAATATATTAATTGCCATCCAATTTAAAGTAATTTATTATGGTTAATTATCAAATTTAAAAGCTTCTCGTTGAAAAGCTTCATTTTGAAGCCAATTTGACGAACGCAAATAGAGCTTCACTTCACTTCAATGACAGTACAGTACTGCACTCCACTGTTTTTACGAATCTGTACGCGTCTAATTGTCTGCTATCAAATAGGTGTTACTTTTTTACAATAGAAAAATGTTTAGGTTGGCAGGTGTTAAGCAAAAATGTTGAACAAAATATATGATATAATTAGAAAATTAAACTTTTTGTAAAAATTGTAAAAATGAATAGTGTTTTGTTTATTATAATAAAAAGTGTATATAAAAAGCGATTTAGACTTTGATAACGATTTTGACGATTCTTTAATAAATTAATACTTGTTTTGTCTCAATTTATTGCTATTAATGTTAATTCAAAAACACTATAATGAATGTAATCAAAAGTTTACACAAAAATTATATATTTTTATACTTTCATAAAATTATAATTAAATTATATTACTTCTTACCCGAAAATTTTTTAATTAATTACACAATTAATTTAATTTTTGTCAATTATTTAGATTATGTTAAATGTTAAAGAGTGGCACTTATTGTTATATTTATGAAACAAAAAAAATATTTTGTTTAAAGTAAATGCTTTTCAGGTGCATTAAAAGTTTCTGGATTAGTGCTAAAAGTAGTTCTTATCTCTCTTGGATTTCTAATTTTCAAGTTTTAAGTTGAGTCCAAATCTTAAGCCCTCAGCTGTCAGCCTTCACTTTTGACAATATACATGAAAAGTAACACCTATTTGAAAGTAGACAATTGGGCGCGTACAGATTCGTAAAAACAATCGACTGCAACTTTTGACGAAATGGGAATGAGTTTTGTGTTTTTTGGGTAATACTGAAAATCAAAGAGAATAAACTAACGCTGACTTAAGAGCGGCGCATGATTTCAGTGAAATTTGAGTATAATGAAGCAGTACATGACAGCAGATGGCAGCACATTGGCTAACAATTCAGGGTTTTTACTACAAAATCTCAGTCGAAAATACTTCATCCCATTTCGTAAAAAGTTGCAGAGTAGAGTCAATAAAATTTAGAATTGCAATTTAAATGTCAATAGATGTCACTGCAATAAAATTCAAGCCAAGTAACTTTCCCGAACGCATTGAAGCTTCAGCCGAACATGTCTTATGTCAAGCTTTGTATTATCATTTCTAAGTATTTTTAGCAACAAAACAACCTTACTTTTCAATAGAAAATTCTATTTAAAAAAATGTATGAAATATGCACGCGCATATGCAAGTGAAAAAAACCTATATATGCAAAATATGTACGATATGCAAATTATAAGCAAATATGCATTATTCCGGATATTACGTTAGTGATCAGAAATAGGAAGGACAATAGTGGAAATCATGCAAAATTACAGGATGTTGGGGAACTTTATCACTATAATAAAATTTATGCTTACCCTAAGTGTCTTCGATTACCAGAATATTATGCCCACCATCGATCGGCAAATCAGAAAATTTTTACTTTAGGGCCCATTATAAAGAAAATTTTTGAAGTAAAAATTTTCTGATTTGCCGATCGATGGTGGGCATAATATTCTGGTAATCGAAAACACTTAGGGTAAGCATAAATTTTATTATAGTGATAAAGTTCACCAACAACCTGTAATTTTGCATGATTTCCACTATTGTCCTTCCTTATTTTTGTGAAAGTGCTAATTATGTGAAATGTGAATCTGACTCAACAATGAAAGCACTTACACCAACTAATAGGATTCATTTCTACTTCATATCTGTTTGAAAAAGGTCTGCAACAGAGCGATCCGAAACATGTTCACAGAGAAAAAATTAAAAATATTTATCTGTGGATAAAAAACCGTCAAAAACGAAAAATAAAATGTAACAAATTTAATTATGCTGACGATGAGCAACGAAAAAAGTTAAAATGAATTACTAAAGATTCGATATATTTAACAACAAACTTATTTTACATGTTTAATAGATTTCCTTAAAAGATTGTTTGATATATTAAAGCATAAATCTAATCAAAAGTCTTAAAAAAAAGAATTTTAAAATCCAAAATTTAATTTAATCAAATGTGGACCAAAGGCACGATTATTCAAATTTTACCCAAGAAATAAAAGGGGATTAAGATAAACTTTTTTATGGGGTGGGTTGGGACTCGTCCAAACATTTCCTTTTGCATTCCCACTACATATTAATGAGTTTAAAAGAACGGTATAAAAAAGTAAATTAATTAAATTCAAGTTCTCAAGTTATATAATTGGTTTCCATTTATTCACTATTTAATTGAGAGCCGAAACTTGACAAATATAAAAATAATGAAATCTGGAAAAATCGATAATTTTTGTTGAGATCTTGAATCTAATGAAATGTCTTTTTAAATTCTTTTAAAACTCTTATACTGTAGGTGAGCCCCACTATGGGTAGAGGTTAAGCTCGGAAGTAACCAAAACGTAATCTATTGGTGTAGGGGTAAGAGTGGTTGCGCTTTAATTTACAAGTACATTACGGTTGGATTTATGAAATGTTTATGTTTTTCATAAATTAAACAGATAATAATAATAATAATAATAATAATAATAATAATAATAATAATAATAACAATAATAACTACTTATACACCTTATAAGTTCAGTTATATTGCTCGTCATCTTTATTATCTGAGCAGCTCGTCTTCCACTCAAAGGAGACCCACTATTGTAGGCAACGATTATTATTAAAGGGCGGATAAAAAGCAAATTTGCTTATTTATCTTTTTTAAGATTTTTGAGAGAGAGAGAGACAAAATAATTGTGTTTCTATAGATAAATATTAGGATGGATTTACTTTCAAATTTTTATCATGTTACTTAAAAGTCATGTCATTCATTTGTACATTCATTAATTCACAATTAAATGCTTTTTGTAAGTTACAAGATTGAAAAGTTACAATAAATACTGCACCCAATGAAAACTTTTAAAAAATGTAAAGTAATATAATTAAAATTTCTACTTTGAAAATCGTATTTAAATTAATGCTAAAATTGAATATAAGTGAAAATTTTTATGCTTTATATTGCTTATTTTATCATTTTTTCATGCTTTTATATGCACTTTTTTTGAATATTTTGCGTGCTTTTTATCCGCCCTTTAATTATTATATTTGAGTACCGGATATCTCTTGTGGATCATCGGTTTAATCCACTATCCTTGGCGGAGAAAAACCACCGAGAACTGTATCGAAGTGGACACGAACGCATATCAAAGATTACTGGGAACTGGGATTCGATTCAAAAACCTTAAAACTTGAGCCTCAATCTAAATCTATTCGCTTTAGCCTAAAATTACTGAGCAGTAGAATTTTAAAATGCTACAAATATTTGTACGTAAAATATTATTGTATTGTGAATTTAAGTGAAATTTTGGGTATAGGCTCATCAGGTTCAACTGTCTAAGCCTGGGCCTGAGCCTGATGAGCCTAGACTCAAAAAGGGCCCTCTAGTCTAGCCTGGTCTATACTCTGGTCAGTCACGAGCACACCCTAATCCTAGGAGCATAAAGAGCTGAAGTATCTCTAATAGTCTCTGGGATTGAAAGTTACGATAGATTTCTAATTGTGTTAATTCAATATGAAGTTCCATGAATTTATATTATAATTGAACAATTCTTCGCAATTATTTAACAAAAGGAGTCTCTAATTTGATACAACTGTATTGTATTATTTTGATATAAATTTTGGTAAAATGTGACAATAGATATGAGACCTATTATAATATCTGACATTTACATTAGCATTAAATAACTGTATTGTATGAGTTTATCTATAAGTTTAAATATTATTTTAATGTAATGCCATGATATGGGGGAGGGTGGGAGTCAAGAAGGTGTGATATCAGCTTAGCATAGTATTTACATAGTTTAAAGTTTTAATAGAATCAAAAGTCTCAAAAAAACTATCAACTCTACAATACTATTCCTGTGCAGTACGTGTTCTGATTTTATCCCAACACAATTTAATTACTTCTGTGATAAAAGAGCCATAAATTCTTATGAACTTACGAATGCATGTGAATGGAGAACAGCCTTACTATTATGAACTATACTTAAGACCTGTAGCGATCTTAAGTGTAAAATGAGACAAATTATAATTTGCAATCATAAATGTTAATTTAAATTAAGCAAACAATTAAACTTTGTTATCATTTATATCAATACATTAATCATTTGCTTCGTTATCAAATGATTATTATATAATATAATTAAGAAATGATATATTTTAAAACGTTTTAAACGTGAAATCTTTTTTTCTTTTCTTAGACCATAGATTTTATCAGATGAAGTATTTAAATAAATAAAGTAATAAAGTGTTTTAATTTACACATTAGTCATTCAAAATGATTTAACTTAAAATACAATATTCTTATGCTGTAAGCCTAGCGCTGCCAATAAGAAAAGTTCATTTCCTGAATTAACATACTATTTAATGAATTACTGTGTGACGCCCTTTAGCTTTAGAAACAGTTGGTTTAAGTAATAAAATATCTTGTTTTTTGTTGTAAAAATGTTTATAAATGAGTGCTTTATTTTTATTTTTTTTATTATCTGTTCCTTAGTTTCTGGTATGAGTTTATCCTTTAAAAGTTGATTATATTATGTAATAATTATATGCAACTAATTATTGAAAAAAGAAACAATAAAATTAGTTTTTGATTGTTCTGTTTATTTTAATCAAATTTCAAACATTTAATATGCAGCTCAACATCACAAAAGTTCAAAGTCTGTCAATGAAAATGCAGATCCAAAGCCTTTCAAGTCTGATTCGTGTTGGAATGGACTCGGTTTGTGTCACACCAATTGTCACATAACTGAAAGCAGAAAAATTGATCACTTATGCGGAGTATCAGAATCTTGTTGTGTACCGAAAAAAGCGGTCGTTCCTATCAAATCAGTTGAAGATCCAGAAGATTCTGAACCTGATATACACTGTGGTCTCAATCATGGCATTTGTGAAAATAAATGTCTGCCGCCAACAACCGTATATCGCGGATCATATAATGAATGTCCAGAAAGACATTTTTGCTGTATTAATACCGGAGCATAAGTTCAATAAATTAGTTTTAATTTATTTATAATTTTTAATAAACTTTAAAAATTAATATGAATTTAGAAAATCAAATTTGAATTAATGTACAAATCGAAACAGAGTTCATGAATTGACCACAAGTTATATTTAGTTAAACTTTGGTAAAAAAGTTGATTTAGTAGCAGCTCGTTATAGACTTGAACCCCAATGTAATTTATTATTAAAGTCCGGAAAAATATTTTTATATTCAATTATGTGTAAGATTTAAAAAATATAGTATCCCTTAAGAACCAATTCAATCAGTTTTTTTTACTTATGGACAATACTTATGAATAGATATTATAATGTCAAAGATATGAATCCATATGAATTGAAAAATGTATGTGAGGGCTAAAATTTTCTATTATTGCTAACGTCATAAATGAACAGAAAAATATTTTTCC
Organism: Nanhermannia elegantula; assembly: GCA_034699485.1. Taxonomy (NCBI): domain Eukaryota; kingdom Metazoa; phylum Arthropoda; class Arachnida; order Sarcoptiformes; family Nanhermanniidae; genus Nanhermannia; species Nanhermannia elegantula. Next base: position 746 of record JAQGCH010003696.1, on the reverse strand, counting down.
GGGCTTTAGTCATTATTTCCTACTTTTATACAAGCGAAATAAATTTTCCCAAACAATCGAACCGATATATATTATATAAAAAAATCCCGTTTGAACATAAATTAAGTATAAAAAGTATTTCAATGCCCAAAAGTACTTGGAAAACACGGTAGCTTTCGGTGTATTTCCGGTTCGTTATAAATTAATTGACCAGTTTTTTAATTGAAACAAAGTTTATAAAAGAGTATTTGAGAGAAACACACTGAAAGTTTACTTTAAAGACACGATTTATCATTTCTAAAAAGGATGTCTAAAGCACTCTTCCGACAAGATCTGAAGATCGTTATACACAAAATATGCCCAAAAGCATATGTACTTTCAATTTTAAAATTAAAAGACTCGTAAAAATACAAAAAAAGTAAATTCTATTAAATTCTTGGAACTTAATAATAAATATGCAATTCTCTGCATGAATCGAAAGCCTATTGGTTATCGATACATATTTAGCTGCCTTAAAGGGTTTTTAATTTTTTGTTTTGAACTTAATAGTAATTGAGATTTAATTTAATTTCTTGATGAAGTTGTATGAAAATGATAGAAATGGTTTGATGTGTGCTCTTCTGAGAAATCTATAGTGAAATACATTTGTGTTTTATTGAATGGTGTAATTAAGATGATAATGGTTTGTCACAGTCTGCAAATAAGAACAAGAATTACATATATATGAACAGAATTGCATTTTAATATACATACAGCAAACATCACAC
>JAQGCH010003695.1:0-10149 GCA_034699485.1 Nanhermannia elegantula | reverse complement strand
GCAAGCATGGCCTCTAAAAGCTATTTTTAAGCAAAAAAGCATGCAAATAAGCAAATGCTTATAATCACAGCCCTGGTCATTAATAATGGCTCATTATATTAATTTAAGATAAACTTTATTTAACCCTAAATTTATTAACTATTATTAATCAATTAAAATTATTATCCGGTCATTGTATAATAGATAGGAAAGTATTAAAATTTTGAGAAAAAAAAACTTTTAAACAATTAAAAATCAATAATTTTTGATCAATTCTTTGAATCTTCAATATCAGAATTAGGGCTTATTTCTGAAATGGTCTGTGAAATAATTTTTCAATAAGGATATAAATTTTATGTTTGGAAATAAAATTAAAATTTAATACTTGTTAATACTTTAGATTTAAGTTAAAAAAAGATTTTTATGATGAAAGAGTGAGGCAATAAACACAAGTTTAAAAAGTTATATAAACCATATTAACCTTCCATATTTTGTCCAACATATTGATATTAAGACTTAAAAAGTCTAAAGGACCAGAAAATTGCAATCTTTTGTCTCTCCATTTCTGACGAAAATAACAATCCAATGAATATTCCTATAAGAAAAAAATCAAATTTAAATTAATAACATTAACAAATTTAGAATTACACTGTTGATAAAAAAAACATTTAAAGTTTATCAGCAGTTCCGCAATGAGGAAATCAATAAAAATGTCTCAATTCCTTATTCCTATAGCAATATAAGAGTAAAGTTTTTCATTAAAATAGTAATGTATTCATTTAATACGTAACGCTGTTTGGGAGGAGGGATGCAGAGGAAAACGGGTGTTATACGCTGGTAAACATTGAATAATTAGTTAATGTAATTATTAGTTTTGAAAATTTTATATTTACTTTAATTAAGATTATTAGACGTATGTTTAAAAACGTTATGTTTACACTTTTGAGTGGAAGGGTTGTAATCTAAGTCTGATCCAAGACTGGTTCAAGTAAACAAAAGTGCAACATTGGGGACGAAAGTTCCACTTAAACGCTATGCAATTAATGGATAACGCTTTAGCTCATAAATAAGAGCTTACGATTAGCTCAAAATTGTTTCTTTAATAGGAACTGCAAATTACTAAAACAATGACCGTTAAAACCTAGTATTTAGGGTATTGAGAAATAGAGTTAAATAGATATTGATTCTAAGGATGGAACTTCTGTCAAATAAAAGGAGAGAATATTTTTATTAGATTTTTATATTGTTATATTACAGAAATGATTACATTTTGAATTTACGAACACTGATCATTACATAGAGCAGACATCAATTCCAACAATTTATGATTGAAAAAAGATTAGTTCTTTCTCAAGTTAAGATCTTAAAGCGATTAAGTTTTACCAGATCTTTAAGCGACTACTTATTTTTAGACCCATTTTACTGCCAATCAAACAATAGCACCTTAATATGCAATCAATTATATCTTTAAATCTCTCGTTCAATTGCATTGAATATTTCATTTCATTATATAATCAGTTAAATCAATAGTACAATACATACGGTACACGAAAATTATATATAATGACTGTTTTTAAAATATAAATTTAATGTAGATTTAGTAACATCTGACCATTGCTTTAATTTCTAGCCTTTGGTTCGTTGATTCGTCAGTTTAATATAAGAAAAATAATTATGGCTTAAGAGAAGATATTTGTGAAAATCGTGAAGAAAATAGTGATCAAATAAGTTAAGCTTAAAGTCGTGCAAAAAATTACAAAAACCTTTAATTCGCAGAATACAAAATCAACAAACACAACAAATATATGTTATTAGTTTGAGTTATACCCAAATATTGTAATTCCCAACTAAACGTAATTGAATAGTTAAATAACATTCTTTTAATGTGAATAATTACTAACAAATTGTTTTCAAGTTATGTTTTGAGTCTCAAAATTTGAGAATTATTTTGCTTTCGGCAATATTCACAAAACTCATCGGTATTTTAAAACATTTTTTCAATTCTTATATTTGCTTATTTCTAGTTTTATAACACCGCTTGCATTTCTGTTTAGTTAATATAACATTTAGTTAAAATATAGCGGCGTCAAACATGAAGCATAAAGTTGTTTAAAATACAGGTTATCAAACTGGTAGTGTTTAAAGATAAGCCCTTAAAAGGCATATTGAATCAAAAAATATAACTTAGATTTTATGAGAAGAACCACAGAGTCTCTGCAGAATTTCTTTGCAATTCTTTGGTAAGAGTTGGAAACCCATTGATTTAATAGACATATTAATATACTATACTTTCTATTTTTATGTTTTGTTTTTGAGTCAATTATAAAATATAACATCTCAGTTACCATATCGAGCTCAGAGATAGGTCCCATACTTCTGATTTCCAGATTAGTCGTAATTATAGCTTCAGGTCCTGAATAATTAATAAAAATTATTATTTTTCTGATAATGAAAATCTTGACAAAACTAATCTCAAAGTCATTCAATAATTCATAAGTTATAATCAAATTAAAACAACTCAATTGAATAATGTGCATAAATAGAGCTTTAGTTAATGATTTGTATTAATTAGTTAAACACGAATCAAATACATGATCACATCTTTACGAATAAAATATTTAAATAAGTGAATATGAATTAATACCAGTGATAATCATAGACGCATATAATTACTGTAATTTACATGAATCAGAAATAAATTAAAATCTAATGAATAGCCTATACCTGAAAAGACATAAAGTAGAGTATTGTTGCAAATTATTATTTTTCATCATACTTAACATTTTAGGTTAAGTTTTTTCACGAAAATTTAATGTGATCTTTATTGGAAACATTATTTTACCTGCACTTGAGAACTGAACTCATAAAATATGTTTAGCTTTCAAGTTTACTTATTTTTATAAACTTTTATTTGTATTGATTGAGAGTATAATTCTACAGTATATGCTTTGAGTTCAAATTTCAAGCTATAAATTGATACCTCCATGTCCTGGTCTCTCATTGCGATCATAATCAACCAATAAATCTCCTAAAATAATAGTTACTTTTTTACTAATTTCATGAGATATTGAATGGTTTTGAAGACCACTGTTATGGCGTAAGTTTTCTGGAGTTTTCGACATTTTGTGTTTCATTAAAGGCTGAGGTGTCGGTAAACGATGTACATCTAATATTATTTCTGTACTATTTTTATTTTCTTGGTTTTCTATTTGGGAACCATTATCGTTGCTTTTATTTAGTGAGTAATGATTGTCAATTATTCTGTAATTTTTGTCTAATCCCACAATTGGAACAGTTGAGTGCATTTTTCTGAAAATATAAGAAATAAATTTGAGGTAAACGCATAAAAAGCAAATAAAAGAGAAAATCATTAAACTAGTGAAAGATTATGACTTGAAGGCAATTATGTGGACTATATTTATGTCACAAACTCACAAAATTAACAAAACTTTTATTAAATTTGTATTTGCTTTTCCGCAAAATGTTTACATTATAGCTCAACACATGAAATTAATCAATAATATAGTAAATCCGAAGCAATATTACTCTTTTAACACATGCCTTATTATTATTATTTGAAAGAATAAGTTTTTGTTGCTCTCAATTTTGCAATGACTAAGTCCTAAGTGCACAACAGTAGACAATTAAATAAATATATTTGCAATGTTTTGAATTCCTTATTATTATGATTTACGAGCATAAAAGCTGAGTCAATAGTAAATTAGTGCTAAATTAAGATAAATTTCAAGTTTTTTTAGTTTTTAATGATTTCAATTTATAAAGTTTTAAATATTATAGGAAATAAAATCTTTTGGAAAATTATCATTAATTTGCAAATACTTTAATACATGCATAACTTAACCATTAATTATAGTCTGATAATTATTAACTACTCAGTAAATAATTAAAATTGCATTTCATTTAATTGATGAACAAAAAAATGCCTTTGATTTATCATTAGATTTGAAATTTTATGGTGAAGTCAGCTGTTGACTAGCTATATGGGAAGCAGGAAACTTCAATTTATTCAAAGTAGGCATCAAACATATCAAACATTTCAATTTGCATCACTTTAGAATAGTTTAGAATAACAGTCAGATAAGGCTATGGTAATACTTTTACCATATTTATTGAATTTAAGCATTAAAATAACAAATGTCGACACTTCAAAAGATGAGTCTACAAAATATAGATTTTAAAACAAAAGAGAAATCAAACTCTAAATGGAGTGTTCTTTGAGTAGCAATCATTGAGTTGAGATAAAAGAAACTTTTCATAGTTTAGCTGCAAATGCGTTCAACCTCTATAACAAAAAGAATAATCAAACTTTGGATGTCTTGTACTATTTATTCATTTGGTAAAGTGATGAATCACTAAATCTTAAATTAATTTTCTAAAGTTTTCCGCAAACTATTACTAATAATCGAAATGACATAATAAACATAATTGAAGGTAAATTAATTCTTTCAATAAAGCCACTCAACAGAGATTGATAAAGAATTACAACTTTAGGGGAAAGCTTTATATAAGTGTACTTGAATTCAAATTTTTATGAGTTGTTATCAAATTTTTTAATTTATAGAAAGTGAATCAGTTAACAACTACTTCTTGTTATTATAGAAATTATTGGTGTTACATTAATTTAATAAAACGTTAGGACAAAAGTTTCCCTCTACGAGTTGGACGTTTTAGTTCATTAATGAAATTTGATGATTGGTTGTCACTTCTGATAAAGCCGTTCGTTTCAATTGACAAATATATGTCCAAACAAATAAATAAAAGGGTCAAAATTTATTGGAACGCTTGATTATTATTTAGGAAACTAGTGAAAAAATATTAAATAAGAAATAAGAACTCTTTTAGTTCTTTTTTCATAAAGTTCACAAAATATAATTTTTTATAGTGATATTAAACTTTATAATGATTTACCACTTATATCGAGGCAAGCGGTAAACTTAAATAGTTTTTTAAATTCAATTATTGCCTAATTTTATAATGGATATTTATTTTTATATATTGTTTTATGGTCTCTTTCAAAAATAGTGTTTAACGTTATAATAGTTAAATGTATACTAAAAGAGTTCCAATAAGGCTCCAATATTTAAATAACTTACTATTTAGTTAAATAAATACTAATCAAAAGTATTTAATTTACTAAATCCCTCAAACATTGATTTACATTAAACATAAAAATGAACAATTACATAAAATGATGTCAAATAAACCTTATTTCAATGATCAGCCTGCATACAAAAGTTTAGACATTATCTCTTCTCTAACCGTATTTATTATATACGATTTTCAAAGTTCTATTAATTATGAATAACAGAGAATATTATGACAGAAAAAATATAGTGACGACCGAACCGTTAGAAATAAACAAAAGTCCTCAGAAGTTGAAAGCGATTTATAAAACTTGTTATGCCCCATATTTATTAGATTAATTTCAGTTATTTTATTTATATATTTTATACAAGTCATTGATGAAAATAAAATTCAGTTTTTATGAATAACGAAGTATAAGTTCAAGTGTACTGTACGTGAAAATATGAATATAAAAGTTTAGTGCAGCTTAATTCACTGAAAATCTCTTAAATTAAATGTATATGTATTTTCTGATAAGTATTCAACAAAAATTTTCTCTATAAAATTGAATTTTACCCAAAGGGAGAATATCTATACCTGATCTATACTAACTTAATGTTAGATAAAATAGAATTGAAAAAATAAACTCATTTAATATACAGGTATTGTAAAGAGCTCTACTATTTACAGCTATTTACTATTGCATTCCTATACAAAAAATTACTTAATCTTATTGGCGTTCCTTTATGTTTATTTTTTATTCCAAAGCAAACAGTTTAGATAAAATTGTGTTAAATAGAAATACGTTTTATTGCAGAAATTTAATGGTTAGAAAATCATACAAATATTTAGTAAAATATTAATATAGATTTGTATTGATTTTTGTTTTGTTTATTCAAATATAAAACTTTTTAAAAGAGGACATCTGTCATCATGAGAACTTCAGTTTCTTATAAATGTGTGCAATTCATTGAACAGTAAATCTATACATTTCATAACTTTTCAAAGATTTCAGAATAACTTAGGTTTCAATTGTTTTAGTGAAAAAAGTAAGGAATACCAGTAAATACGTCAAAAGTTTTATACCGAAATGAATGCACAAAACTATTATTATGTAAATGTAATAACTCTAAAAACCTTAGTAAATTGCTATAATGGAGAAAATATTTGATATGAATATGTGTTATTGTATTTAAATATACATTTAATATGTTGCTTTAAATGTTTTAAAACTTACTCATATATTATTTTTGGTGGCTTTAATACATTAAAATCAGTGGCCAAGCCAGAAAATTTTGGTTGGGGGGCATAAACATAAAAAAGTTTAATGATCAAAATAGGCTCGATAACCTAGAGCATGAGCCTGGCAAGCCTAGGCTCGAAATACTTGGAGCCAGAGGCTGAGCCTATTTTAAAAACCATTATCCTGAGCCAAATTTTGACCACATGTCCTGCATCTCGCAGGACAGTTCTGGAAATGAGGTTTCAGAAAAATGAAATCTGAAAATTTATACCTTGGTCTCCCCTTTGATTTTTAAAATAAAAATTGAAATTGACATTTTGTCCTTCATCGGTATAAAAATTATTTGGTGACCCTAGCTTTGAGCCTAAACTAAAATATTAATTTAAATATCATATTGAAATATAATGTCTAACTTAGGATTTTTATAAAAAGCTTAGTTTTAAACTGATTTTCTCTGGAAAAGCTTGTTATTCGGGATTTTTAGGAGAATTTAAGTAATTTGTATTTATAAACTTTGAAAGTAAAACAACCCCTAATTTCATAGCTTATGAAGTTAGTGTGAGAACCTTACAGACTCAACAGCCTGAGCCTAAAGCCTGACGAGCTTAGGCTCAAATACCTCAGATCCTGAGACTGGGCCTGTAGCCTCGAAAATGCTCTCGAGCCGAGCCTAGAGCCTAGGCTTATCCTGAGCGTATTTTGATCAATACTACAATTATACTCAATAGAGGGGACAGAACTTACAGGGAATTTATTTTAAATCATTCTGTGAACGCGTTATAATTCAGGCTTAAAAATATAATATAATAAAGCTTTTTATAAAATTAGTTAACGTTTAATTTGAGTTGGGGGCATATTCCCACCCTGCCCCTATGCTAGCTTCGCCACTGATTAAAATGTTTTAACATTTTTTGGTTAAATTTAATATTTCTCATTTGAATCTTACAACAATTTGATTAACTTATATACAATATAACTCAAAAGCTTTTGTGATATATGTAAATCTAATTTGAAGTATTACATTAGAGATCACAATACTGTAATAATAAATGGGACTAAATTAATATAAAATCACAGATTACTTTAATCATCAAAATTAACATTTAATTTTTGAAAGTAATATTTGTAATTTACCATAATTCTACATTTGTTAAATACGAAATCCATACCATTCTCTGAGACCATGTTTAGGTACACTATCACTGCATTTAAGACTTCTTTCCTAATCTTAAATATTGTTCGGATGTTATTTTTTAATTCTGGAAGTAATTAGATTCATTCAGTAGCAGATCACAAACGGTTGATCTTATAAAGTTTTAATGTTTTTCTAAATTTTTCTAAAGATACTTTTCATCTGCTTTTCATGTGTGTGCATTTTAGGGTCAATTGGAATTAATGGGTAATGGGTTTTCCCATTGCCCACCTTAAGTGTGATACATCATTGAATTCATTTCTCCGAGCTGAGTTCATCGATACCACAATCTACTCGATCCTGGCTATTTCTGGCCAACTTTCGACAGGTTTGGCCAATTACCGAATAGTTTATTTTAAACAAGCGCTTATTGGCCAAAATATTTTGTTTCAATTAGATTAGAATAATAAAAATTAAATAAAATGATTCTGTGATTTTTCTAATAAAAAAATGAATTGCGTCATTTTGCTCACTATCTCTCATTTTTGTCAGGTAGATAAAAGTGTGTCCTACACTTTGAGAAATAACTTAAAACAAACAAATTTACATAGATTTTGTTTAGGGCTCGTCCAAATATTGCGCACATAGAAAAAGTAAAATTTTAAACCCCCCTCCCCTCGGTATAATATAGAGATTTGCACGCTTTCATTCAACCCCGTCCCCCATATTACGCACAGTTTTACTCAACCCCTAAATAATTAAACACAATTTAAATATAATTAAGTTTATTCACTATTTAAAAGGCAGTAAAATCAGACTGAAATTCAATTTGAGCGTCGGTGATATTTCCTGAAAAGTAGTTAAATGAAGAAACGTTTTTTAATTCACGATTTAACCAATTTATTATTATTAAAACTCAGCCTACGTATACAGTATTAGAATAACTGAAGAAAAATTTATCATTTAATAAAGTTTATTTTAAAAATATCTTAAAATACTTTTTTAAATATTTTCTCTCTTCTCATCTCATTGTCTTTTTTTAAAGGACATTATATAAATGAGACACTATGTACTTGCACTCTGATAAAAGATTTGAAAGTGCAGCTGTGTCAAACAGATCATTAAAAAGCAGTTAATTAATGTTTTTTTACTTTCTCGCTTCAGTCAATTCTTTCTTAAGTAAAATTCACCAATAATTGAAAGATTTGCTTTTGACAAACCAATTATTTGAGAATTGAAATTCTCGATTGTTTATCAAAACAATACAACTGTATCGTTATCAAAAGGCTTTGCGTCTAATCTCATCCTATGATTCCTATCCATAGTTTGATTTTTTAGACCTGCTAACACCATAAGTATGATACAATATTTTAGAACTGTAACACTATTTTGTAAGAATAATCTATTTGTTCAATTGATGCTTTTCTATAATTAAACTCTAATGAATTGATATTTGGATTTAACTTAATTTTTTAAAGAAAAAATCTATTGAATCTACTATTTATTTTAATTTCATTAGTAAATTGTAAGTAAAATTTTCTCACATGACAGGACGTTTGTCCACACAATCCAATGTAACAGATTTTGTAGTCTTTGTTTAAGTTCTTAAATTTTTAAATGTATTTTAAAAATTGTTTAGAAAAATTTTTGACAATTCCTTTTCAGAAGATCGCATCTTTGCCAAGAATTGAAGGGAAATTTTTAGGGGATTTACCCATGAGTGTACAAACTCTCTATAAAACTTTTAGAAAATAATTTATATCTTTTGATTTGAAAGAATATCATTTAACTGCCCCGCAGTTGTGTTCGACAGTTATTTAAAAACTTTATTGTTTTTAAAATCTGAAAACAAATGCTTTATAGTATATCAAGAATGATCCAGAAATGCTTATTGATTATTATCTTAAATTAAATTGGGTTTAAACTAGACTTTTACAAGTATAACAATCAAAATCCAAATGTGATACAAATGGTCCTTTATCTTAATTTAAAACAACCATTAACTAAACCATTGATAAGTAATATCTGACATACAAATTAAGCTTTGATTAAAATTGGTTTAATATTCTTGAATAAAACTATGAACATAATTGCCATCACCTGTAACTATTACAGTATGTTAAACAACTCTCACGTATACATTCTTTGAATTGAAAATTAACATTAAAACTACTAATTCTTTATGTTCTAGGAATATAATACATTTAAAATATAATGCAGATTATTATCTTTTGTGTGAATTTATATCTCAAAGTAACTTTTTAGACAATACGATTAGTTTATGAAATCTATCTATTCTTACCTCTCTGTACTTGTCGATGAAATTAATAGAAAGCTCATCATTAATAATAGAGCAATAGTGAACATTGTGCTCGATTATTATCCCTAATTAAAAAAGTCCTTATAATAAGTAATATTAACCAATAAAAAAAAGTTAGTCTGAAAATTATAGAGTTGATTAACTAATAGAGATATTAATAGTATAATTAAAAAGTGTAAAACAATGAAACAATGTTAAAACTTTTTGTAATTCAATTCAATTTGTTGAACACCACAATAGAGTTTAACAATAGTTAATAACTTTCATCTCTGTTTTCGTATTATATTCTGTGAAGATGTTAAACAAACGCGATATTCTGCTCAAAATTGCTTCAGTTGGAATATATGGTCAGATAAACGCATGTGCTCTTCATTTCAGATTTTAAGAAAA
>JAQGCH010003694.1:0-10152 GCA_034699485.1 Nanhermannia elegantula | reverse complement strand
ATCAGTTTGCTCAACTCGAAGAACTGAATGAAATGGTGTATTATATAAGAATTTCGGATGGAGAAATAAAATTTTTTCCATAGAGGCCCATTATATTAAAAACAAAAATTTTTATAATGGGAGTCTATGAAAAATTTTTTTTCAAAAATTTATTTCTCTAAAAATTTGAAAAATTTAATGTATGTTAATATTTGGCCTAAACTCTCATCTATTGCTCGTTGAATATCATCAGTTCCTTCTTCTTCGACTAGAAGTTAAGAAACTTTCAGTTTAAATGGTTGAATAATAAATAAGCGGAGGAGTTCATTAAAATCAACACATGTTAATACGTGTTTATTTGTGAAGTCAAAGCTATTCTCATAAAATATTCACTACTCTTCTTGTATTTTATAACTATTTTAGTGATAAATAAAGCAAATTTGTCGGTTAACAAAAATAGTGTTTTAGAAATTTTGGCTTTTCTTACTTTTATGTGCGAGTGGGTAAGTTTGCTTTCCTGTAGAGTAGATAAGTATTGCACTAATACTTAACCCTTCATAGAGTTAAGTTTAGGTTAGGTTTTAGTGCAATACTATGTGCGTACAGGAAAGCAATTCGCACATAAAAGTAAGAAAAACCGAAATTTTGATAAACTTAAGTCATAAAGCGGGCCACCGGTTAGCCCGCGTTTCGAACCTGTCGTATGGTTGCGGGCTGCGGTTTGGTCCGGTTCTTGGTTTAAAATTATAAGCGGTCCGTGGATGGGTTGGGCCTGAAATATTTTTCATTTGTCGACCTAAAGGCTAGCCAGGCTTACCCTTTGTGTTTGTAAACTTAGGCTCAAACTCGATGCTTATACTAGAAGTTTGCATTTCCAAAATTTTTAAAACCGACACCTGCTCGCATCCGCAAAGCCTATCACACGCACTCGCCCACAACCCGACAAACTTGCAACCCGCACGCGCAAAATCTATTTTAGTTGCTCAGCTTAGCTCAATATCCATTGAACTGTGGGCTGAGCTTATATAAAAAAATCTCGAGCTGTGAGCAGCTGAGATGATGAGGTGGAATAGATTTTAAACCTTTTGTTGATCTTTTAAAAGTCTTCCGAATTTTGAAATGAGGTTTACTTTATTTGAACGCCATTTATATTTAGCATAATATGTTATATTATAACTTCGTCCTTCTGTCTGAAATGTTTAGACTAATTGTCACATAATCCAGAAATTCTTGTGAAAAACTTTTAAGTGTTTCTATTTTATGTTAACCCTAAATAAAATTTAATTTATTTTAAAGAACAAAAAAATGTTTTAATATTCTACAGCAAGGAGTTCCATTTTCTATTTTGTCCCCCAAAAACTACCTCGTAATTTATGGCAAAAATTTTTCACAATTATATCAGGCATAATGTCTTATATTCGTTTCAAACTCTAAGTGTTTTACTTGATATCAATAACGTCTATAAGTGTGATATATATATCACAAAATGGAATTCGCTGTTCTATAACATAAATATTATCTGAGTTTTTATTATTTATTTCTTCTTTTTCTACATCTTATTGGGTCACAAAAGTTATTGTAGTTGTTTTAGAAGTGTTATGAATTTTCTCGAATAAATAATGAACATACAATAATCTCATACCCCACCCCCTATGCGTATGATTTTGATAGACCCCTCCCCTTCCCCTTACTCCGTACGTACTATGTGTACGAGCCCTTAGAAATTTTTTTTGATATTGTTTTGAATAATTTAAAAAAACATATAAAAACACTTTAAAATTGATTTAACTCATACTACTATGATTAGGTCAACCACTTTGGCCTCTGTTGGTCTCTGACAACCAAAATATTTAAAAATCTCACTTTAAAATCAAAATTAAATAAAGTTTGTTCAGACAAAATTTCAAAAAACTATTTATTAATCAATAAATAAAGCAAATCATAGTTTTCAATAGAAAATATTTTTGCGATTTTTGCTGAAAGAGCAGAGAAAGATATATAAAAAATTTCACATTTTTTTCTCGTTTAGTAAAAGATCAATTAAACCACTATTTGTAAAATTCTGTACTAGGATTACAATTCCATAGCACAGTTTGAGTAAATTTAAAATATTTTTAAGCTTAAAAAGTGTGTTTTTATGCCATATTTATTTTCGGAATAACTATCTTATTAAATAATAATTTGTTTCGAGTTAATTAAAAACAAGTACAAAAATGTTATGAAGCTTTTGAATTGAACACTTGTGACATTTTAATACCCAATTTTTTGAGTGTAATATTTTTCTATCAATAGAACTTGAAATGAGCTTTCACTGTAGTGTTTGCCAAATCCATACACAATCCATATTGCTATAAGGCTCACAACAAATAAGCTATAAAAGGAATGCAGCGAAAACAGCAAAGCAATTACTGAATATTGTACTGCATGTAACTCATGTCAAACAAAACAAAAAGATTGTGCAAAAAAGATTCAAACAAAAAACTTGTTTCCAACAAATCAACAAATCTCTCGTACGACTATTATTGATCTGATATAAATCCGAGAGAATTGTAAGTTATTAGTTTTCATTCCTAAAACTTAAACGAATTTGAATTGCATTCTTTCAATACAAGTACATTACCAGTATATCAATAAGAAGATGGTTTTATCGATAGAAAAATTACAATATCTATGAATAAGACTTATAGATAGGCAAAGAGTTCTATGAACCAGCTACAGTGTAAACCCCATACAGTACTTAAGTAGTCCCAGAGTAGTCCAATGTTTACTTCTGTTTCCATGTTATAAAAGTCAGACGAAAGTAATATAAAATAGGATATGATATAATAAGTATTGGTTTCAGTTCCGAGAACTCAAATTCAAACTCAATTATAATATCAATTTCAGTTTTCGGAACTGAAACTGAACTCAAATTTTCGAAAAAATGAAACTAAAACACATAGTTGAACACACTCGAGCATACAAGTTAGATCTAGTTTTTAGCAGAATGTCTTAGATTATATTTTAGGCCAAATAAAAGTGTCTTTTAATTTATTATTTTTTTGTCGCTTAAAAACCTCTTAATTTAAATTAATTGTTAATTAAAATATTAGACTAAACATAAAACTTATTGAATATTAAAAGCAATTATACTCTATTTATCTCAAGCTATCGAATGATTTAATTTATGTATAGGTTTATTCAGAATATTCTTTATAAGAATTTTTAGACACAATTTAGTTGATTGAGTTCCTAGAACTGAAGCTGAAAGTATAATTTGAGCTTCAGTTCCAAAAACTGAAACAAAAATAGAAAGTTGGAACTGAAGCAACACTAGATATAACATTACTCATAGAGCTATGATTCTCTTCATTAAAATTCCAGCCATTTCTCAACCTATGCCTTAAAGTTGAGACGATTTGTGAACTTCTAATATTAAGTTGTGGTAAATTGTATTTGTGAACTGTATTATTGCACAATAAAGTAACTTAATATGAAAGTTTCTTTTCAAGTGGAACTCCTTCTGTATCAATAAATATTCGACTCACGTATAAATCATAACCAGTTTGCACAAAATTAAGATCTCAAATAGTATTTTATTAAACACTTCTATCACTATCAAAAAAGAGACTCATTTGAAATCGTGTTTTTCTAATTTTGTCTATTAGTGAAAGAAGACCTAAAATTTTGATTATTTGGTTGTCAAACAACTCCGAAATAATAAATCCTAAGAGAAAATAATGGCAAACAGTTATCAGTGTTGGACTTTCTTCATAAATGAGTGATGTTCAGAGCTCAAGCAAGCACTGAACACTCTGATTTCGTCGAGCACATGCTCGAGCATTGGAGCACGAGCACCAAGTCCTAGTATAACGTTTAACGTTTCCTTTGTAGGTTATATTACATAGATTTGAATCCAATGTTTGTATTTGAATGGTATTGATTAGTGAATTTCAAATGTATAAACAGATCAAATTACAGCTCAAATAAAAATAATTTTTGTTTTAAAAGAGCCTTTAAACTCATTAAATTTGTTTCCTTTGTGCTGATGCTTGAGCTTCTCTAAAAAGTGAACACCGAACGCTTCATTTTCTCCAAGCACGAGCACCAACATCACTGCTGATAAATAAAATATATATATTAGAAAATCCAATACAATTTGGCACAATATGTGCCACAATATAAGCCCAAACTGACAAAATTGAGCTTAATATATAAAGCATTGAAAAGGGCTTAATTCGTATGGAAAGCATTGGTTGAGTGTCACTTTCGCTGTAATGCAGGTTAATCTTAGGATCACTTTCAAAATATTCTGTGTACTTTCTTGAATTGTCATTTTAATTTTTTAAGCCATAAAAAAAGATTTTCTTCTGACAACAGAACAATGGGCACAACTCGCCAGGGAATTCATTGGTGCAATTTAGAGGTGAGCATTGTTTTAAAAGAGCCATACCTGTCTGCCCGAAATTTTTAAAACTCATAAAACACATGTATTTATTACTTTATTTTAATTAAACACATTCTAACAAATAGAGTGAAATATATTTGTTAAAAAGTCTTCCATAAGGATTCCATTAAGGAGCCCATAAGGAGTCTTCCATTATAAAGGAAAAGAATTATATCCTTTTTCCTTTATAATGCCATAACTTATATTCTCGGTTAAAATTAAAACTGATTTTTTATTGATATATTTATCATTGATATCACTTAATTCGTCATTGATTTGAGACATATTTTAACATAAATTTTAAAATATTTCATATAAACATAAAATTCAATATATGTTTCATAAGGACTGCCTTATTATTAGAGCTCTGAAAATCGTATATAATAAATATCCGACCGGTGTTAGCGATAATGTCCTAAACATTTATATGCATACGAATCACTTAAAAAGGGCTCTTTTGGCAGACTTTATAAATCAATATTTGAGGGGTTATAATATAAACGTTTTCATTTTCATGAGCCAACTTCCTAATGAGAGGATATCTCACTGTAGCCCATGTTGAAAATCAGTGAGATTTTTACAGGGATAACCCCGTGTCGGCGTTGGGCGAACGCATAGGGCCATTGGGTTGTTATAAAACAACGAATATTTGGCCAACATATTGCAAAAAACAGGACACGCCTGGGCCAAACACGACAAGATCATGAGTCGAAGCCATAGCGGATTACGCCATTCTTCTCCATCTATAATATAAAATATTTAAATAAATATTTTGTAAAATCCTGATATTTACCACATACATTTAAATATTTCGGGTTTAAAGTTGAAGATTATAGTACTAAATTGTAAATCCACCTCCATATAGAGGAAATGGAATTGGAAAAATTTAATGGAATTGAGTGGAGTTAGATTGAGATGAAAATTTTCAAATTTTGAAACTATTTAGGAGCTTTTCATGTAATAATAATAATAATAATAATAATTCTTTATTTACGCTTAAATTTTGCGTTGGATCTGGTAACTTATCCACAACCATACAGTATGATTGCTATAAAATTGATTAAAATAGAAAAAATCAGTTATACGGTTATATGTAGGGATGGGCCGGTGCCAGAAAAAGTAGTTACCCATTATTTTACCAAAAGTAGTCAGTAGTTATGACTATTTTTATGACTACGATTACATTAACTCATAGTCATTCGTTGAGGGTAGTGGTGTGCTTTTTAAAATTACTCACAATTATTATTGAACAATTCAAACCCAATTTTATGAAAATTTCAATACCAATTAAAGCTAACTTTTAAAATGAAGTAATTAAACCAAAATAAATGCATCAATTTTTGGGAAAAATTAAACCAATAAATCATTTGCATTACTTAAAAGTAGTCATCACTACTTCTGATTACTTAAGAGTAACTGTCAATGAATGAGTAGTCGCGAATCAGTGACTACCGGGTACTTCATGAAGCCGGTAGTCAGTAGTTACCTGACTACTAACCGACTACTCATGGCAGTGGCCCATCACTAGTTATATGAGTAAAAAAAATATAGAAATATTTCTGAAAAATGACAGTAGATTTAAAAACATTTCCGTGAAAGTAACTCAAAATTGTTTTTTTTCGAAATAAAATAAGTAAATAAACACTTTTTAGCAAATATAATATAAAATATTTGAGACCTAATAAATAAATATTTTTCAGAGCTCTACTTATTATGTATGAAAGTTTCAAATATTTGTGTCTAATATGCCTTTACTGAACACCAAAATGCGATAAACTTACAGTTTATGACAAATGATTGCTTTATAATTTATGCCAATATAAATGTTAAGTCGAACTCTTTTCGATTTCGGGCTTTTTTGGGTCGATCGTATGAGCCCGGCCCGCTCGAGCCCGAAGCAGCTTGATGCTCTCCTCTAGTGCAAATTTTTATCATATTTATTCGCATCTCATACTAGTAATACACAGTTTGGCATTTTTTCCTATAATAAACTTCAAATTATCTTCAGAAATATAAGAGTGTAAGAGGTTCTCAAGTAAACCTTTTGGGTTCGCAGCTTTTGAGCTGATGACGATCTCAAGAGTATTCTAGAAATGTGTGAGAGATTGTCAGAAAGATCTTTACATACTCTATCAAACAATGTCAAAGTAATTTCTCTAAGTTTACTATAAAAAGCAATGGAAGCCATTCGTTAATAAAAGTAAACGAGTTTTGAGCTTAAAGTTGTTTTTATTCATTCAAACGTAATGTTAAAAATTCAATAAAATAAGTTTTGAATGAATTTCTAGATTTGTGAAAATTGTGTACTCAAGTGTATTGTATGAGCTATAATATGATTTAAAGCTAAATTATTAGAATTTTTACTTTTGTAAATCTCATTTAAATATTTACTGTAATGGGCAGAGTTGGCATTTATAAGCATTTAAAACCACTAAAATAAGCAGCAAATAAGCACTAGAAATATTCAAAAATAAGCATTCAAATAGGCAAAAATTTTATATATTTTAGTGTGAAATTTAATGATTCAAACAAAAATTTCAGTCGGAGTCAGTAGAGTACAGATTCCGTTCTACAAATTTATGATCCAATGCTTTGCAAAACATTAGTTTAACATCAGTTTTAAACCATTTTTTACCGAATTCATTCATATATTTGCAAAGCAATTCAGTTTTTATCGAAATCTCCATTTGCTAATTATTTTGATGACAATATATAAAATTTAAAACGAATTTAACATAATGCGTATAACAGATGCACATCTCTATTAATTTTCCTTACCGTTTATGTAAATGTTCGAACAGTTTTTTAAGTTTAATAATAAATAAAATGAAAAATAAACATTTGTCTGGGGCACCAATCAGGCAAAAGTCCAAACGACGATAATGAGATTTATGATTAGAGATGCTATAAGTTCTGGTTTACCGGACATGTCCTCATTTATAGCTCTCTCCCTGTAATAGGGCTGAAAAAGTGTTACCCATTATTTTACCAAAAGCTGTCAGTAGTCATAACTACTTTCCTCACTACGATTACATCAACGAATAGTCATTCATTGACTTTCACTATATTTATAAGTATTCAGGGTTTTCATAATTACTCACAATTGAAAGCGAATCTATAAAACTTGGTTATAAACCATTTTATGAGTGGTCCCTTTTTAGATATGGGCTCTTTCCCAAACCCCTTATATTGTTTGTTTTCTCACTGTAGTGCGAAAGGATTAAAATAATTGTTTCAAAGTTTAATACGAGTCTTTATTATCGATTTTTACAAATATTTAAGACAAAAGCAGTTTTGATTACAAAGTTTAGTATTACATTTAGTATTTAGTTTAGATTTACAGACACAATCGCATGCATTCCCCTTTACATTTACAGTTAGTTAAGAAGGTTTCACGCGTTTCATCAGTTCTTCTTTTACTTAAAATAAAATAATACTCAATTTAAAGGAAGTAATGAATCGTAAAATTTGATATTTGATGGAATAATAAAATAATTTAATAATTTTTTTACATCATATTTAGCTTTTTTATAGGTTTTAAACTTTCATAAGCATTGTCTAAATTGTGAAAATCTAATTGTACACTACGTTTAATTGAGTTTACTTTTTTTTAAACCAAATAATAAAACCAATATAAACACCAATTTTTGGGAAAAATAAAACCAATAAATCGTTGTTACCGTAGCCGCTCAACAGTTCAGGTCATTCAAAAACTGCAAACTATTAGTCTCACCTCTCGTTCCTCATCAACACTGACAGAGTTTATTTAAAGATTAAAATAGATTTCACGTAAAGTTTAAATTATTTTTGTGTATAAGCTTTTAAACTATTTTTTCTAATCTTTTACTAATCAGTTACTAAAAAGTCATTTTTGTAAAGTCATACGACACGCACACGAGATATAAATAAGAGTTAATAATTATTTTTAGTGTTAGTATACAATTAGGTCTCGCAGTGAGCGGTTGTGTCTCCGGCCGAGTGGTCGTAAAATTATTGTTTTAAGTTTAGTTTTGTAGTAATAGTAATGATAATAATAAAGACATTTTAAATATATATTTCATTTGTTATTCTGTTATACAAAGTGTAAAGTATTCAAAAGTGATGCACAGCGCTAGAGTACGACTCGCGCCGAAGATTATGGCAGCTATGGGTGGCCCGGATTCACGCCCACTAGTGGAGGCCCTCGTAGAAGAACCACCAAAATTGGTAGCAATGAAATCGGCTTTTGGGGCACATTTCGTGGACAACAGTGTCAGAAGGACTCGACAGCACTTTTCCCGAAATGGTCGGAAAACCCGCTCCATTACTACTTATGAGCAGCTTATGAGTGGTCATAACTACTTGTGATTACTTATGAGAAACCGTCAGTGAATGAGTTGCCCATCCAGAGCAAAAACTATCATATTTAGAGTACAATCGACTTCATATTTGGATTCTACGTTAGTGAATGAAAAACACAAAAAAATTTTACTAATACCGGTCCAATACCGCTGAACTTTTACCTAATACCGATCCAGTACCGAAGCAAAAGGCAAAATGAATACCAATACCGGTCCACCGGTATTGGCTGAGGAAGACGAAAAATTTTGATTTAGTTATAAATTACTAAAATATGTTATCCTGTCGGGTCATTATATAACTCATAAAAATTGACTTTTATTTATCTTTCGCTCTTCATATGAGAAAAAATTTTGATGATCTGTCGAACAGATGAAACACTTACCCTTTTGTAAGAAAAATTACTTTTCTATTTTGCGATTTTAAGATAATACCTTAGAATAGATTATTTCATATTTTTGTTTTCGTCGAATATGACGTTACCCTAAAAACTTAAATTTAATGTATTTTTAGACGTAGAATCCAAATATGAAGTCGATTTTATACTATGTTAGATTTTGCTCTAGATGGGGGTGGCTATCATTATTTTACACCCTGTATAGCTTAGCTATATGCTTATGCTATTTTTCAATGTGCTATCTTCTATGCATGTGCTCTATATAGCAATCAAACTATATAGCACTCAAACAGAAAGCGCTTTTGTTTATTGACTGTATTCAATTTGATTTAAATATATTTTTTAAAATTTTAGTAAATTAATAATTCTACCGGATATGAGCAGAAGTTTTATGTTCGGCACAAAGTGCCGGGTGCGCCTAGTAACTTATTAATAAGGATCGGACAAATGGATATTTGCATGTTTTTGCTTGTAGTTATCTCCATAAAACTTAAGTTAAGCACGAATTGTATAGTTATAAGACAATTAACACGAGTTTTATTTTGCATAAAAATGCATATTTTGAGGGGTTTTGCATAATATGACATTTTATGGTTTTGCCAATTTTCTGCATATTATACTTGTTTTTTTTGGTGATTTCTTGACTTTTTTGTGTTATTTGTGATGTAGACAAAGTTGTTTTAATTATTTATTATGCTAAAAATTTTTTGAATATATAAAATGTTGAAATAATCCAAAAACAATTCTCAGAAACTTAAAAGATAAAGGGTGTCCCATAAATAATTGCACTGACTTTCAAAGCATATAATTTCAAAACTATTTATTCAATTTTAATAAAGTTTCATGAGGATAGAAATACGTATATAAATTACAAATTTAACTACTTCAATGGATCATAAATTGCATTATCTCCGATTAGACGAAGATTCTTCCTTATGCTACTCATGAGTGGCTTTGCACTTATTTGGGCGGTATTTTGGGATATTTTGCCCCATATAATGCAGTATCCCTA
>JAQGCH010003693.1:0-10153 GCA_034699485.1 Nanhermannia elegantula | reverse complement strand
AGTATTAATTCAAAGGATTTACTCTATTTTTAGAATAAATATTACTTATTATTAACAATCATTAACTATGAGGTTATTATCATTAAGTTAATTATCAAATTATTTGAAAAATTAAATCTCATTCATCAGAATTTAAAAATAATTTTTACTCAATGTATCACTAAATTAAGTTAATCAGACATATTGTATAAAACAAATAATATTACAATAAATAAAAATTGAAAATTAATTAAGACAGCGATCGATCGCATCAATATTTAGGTTCAGACAATTGATGAAAAGTATGTAACAATTGATGAAAAGTAAATTCTAAGACATAAATAAGACTTATATTAATATTTGATAAAAAAAATTGAAAATAAAAATTTGTATTTTGTTTGATTTTTAAAACTTTGATATTCTAGACTAGTGAACAGTTAATCAATTAATAGTTTTTGGTTTTATCACAAATTCTGTAATAACAGATTCAAATAATTAAACACTCATTTATTGCCACTTTTTGATGAGCCAATTAAGTACTAATTGGACCACAATTATCACTAATATTAGCCAAATATCATTCATTGCACGTCTGGCGCCTAATGGCTCAACAACTCTTTCTCTGATACTATTTAATTGTCTTTGCATTTGGTATTGTGTTTCCAAAAGTGATGTCATATTCTTATGCATAGCAGTCAACTGACTATTAGTCTCTCTTTGCAATTGACTGATCGGTTCCAATAACAGTTTCAACTGTTCACAACTTTTCTCATCATGTAATCCATTATTTGCATCACTTTCAGTAGATTCATGTCCATCGAGACCAAGAGAAGAACTCTCTTCACTTGCACACGAAGTTCTTCTTTGATATTTGAATCTTTGTTTTGGTGATCGCAAGCCTTCTGTTTTGTTTTGCAATTCAACTGAAATAACACTCCCCGTTGAAGTGACCGCAAGATTAGGCGTTCGGTGTCTTGTAATGGTCTGTATGACATAGTCTTTCTCGTATTGCTTAACATCAGTTCTATTATCCCAGGGTCTGATGTCAGCGCTATGATAGACCCAGTCGTCGATATGACAGTCGAACAAAAAGAGTTTTGGAATCCATTTTTCCATTTTATTTAATCTAGTTTTAGCGGAACGTCTCTGTTCTTCTTCTAAAACAGTCTTTTCAACAGTGGCCGCAGTTTGGTCTTGTTTTTGAATTGCTTGAGTCACTTTATGCCATAGTTTATCGGATTCGAAGTTTTGCTGATGAGTCAACGGCACTGTGAATCGCTTGAGTCGATTGGCTTTGACTGTAGGCGAAGGCGACCAAAACAGTTCACTTTCACCTATTCTTTTGTCTTTGTAATAAATATCAGAATCCCAGTGGCCCTCAATTGTTCCGAGCGTTTCATTGCCTAATCTTATTCTTCCGGTGACGAGATTACACAAATCTGAAGAGCCTAAGAATGGCTTTAACTTAAACTCCAAGTCTGTATGATATCCAGTCTTATCACAAACAATGCTAACTTTTCCGCCCAATTCAAGCGCTAGAGTTCCCAATAATATTCCTTTGCAGTGCGCATAAGGGAATGTCAGTAAATAGTCTTCACCACGAGTTAAAAGAGACAGTCGTGCAGTGCCGTCAAGTATAGCAGATATTGAATTGCCATAAAATTTGGATTTGGCTAATATTGAACCACTTATACAAAAGCCATCCTTACGATTAGTGATATAGAATGCAGAAACTGGCGGGTGATGTGATACTTGTTCTGCGATATAAAAAGTACGCGACTCCGTCTCCGGATGAAACCAATAGCAACGAAATGTCTCACCAAGTATTGGATTATAAGGCTTTTTAAGACCTTTTGGCTTCTTATAAAATCCTGATAAATACCATTTAACTATCATTTTCATGCGTAGCAGTGGATCGTCTTCATTGACAGCTCTTCAGAGGTGAGGTCAGGTGAAATGAAAATATATAAATTAGTCTCAAAATTAATAATTAATGATCAGTTAGTATTAATAGCAATAATGCTGTCCTATTATTAAACGGAAAACTCTTTTGCAGCACTTCGTATGAAATAAAATGAGTGAAGTTCTTAAAAAAATTGTAATAAAGAGAATTTATTTCATACGAAGTCAGTTTGCGTTGAGATAAAAGATTTGAGAAAGTATTGAAAGAGAAATAAATTGAACTGAAATATAAAACATACTTAGAAATGATGTCTGAGTGATAGTAATAATCAGTGAGTTTGTCGAGGAAAGAGCGCGGCTCCAGAATAAAAGTGGGCAAAACTACTTTAGACAAATCCATTCCAGGCCTCACTTGTTTCAAAAGAGTCCAAATTAAGCTTTTATTTTCATCGGCCACCTCTTCTGTCTGTCCGGCATCGCCTGCAATCCCAAACTCTTCATTTCCTCCGTCAAAACTGTACTGTGTTTCACAAACTTCAGTTTCTTTATTATCAGGATTAAGATGACTTCCATTGAGATGATGGATGTGATCGTCAGAATCACTTTCATCACTGGAATGATGGTCTTGAGAGTCTCCGCCGTGATCGGTGTGACCCTCATCGTCAAGATCTTTATAATAATATAAATTTCAATAAAGAACTTAACCTTTGAGTTAATGTTTGTTTAATACCGTGATCTCCGAAATGTTTTTCGATTTCTGACTCATTCAAAGCTAGACTTTTATTTAAAGTTGAGCTGAAAACGTCTTCGGGTCCAGACATGCTGTTTGGCGCCGCCGGAGTATTAGGAACTGATTCTCTGTGTGATAAATGTCTAACTAAAAGAGTAGAACATTGAAGTGATAACTCGATTGCTTCCATCCATTTCTTTCCTGCCGTTTCTGACGGAGCTCTGAATATCAAGTATGACATCGGAAGCGGAAACATAATCGATGCGAACGTCTCCCCGTGTGGACCCTTCAGTGTTATAAAATTTTGATTCAAGTTATTTTAAATTAAATTCACAATTAGTTAATTGAGTCAGATGATAATAAGAATAAATAATTTAATAAACTCAATATAAGCTATAATAAAAGTAATAAATATACAGATGTTTCTCCTCCAAAATCTATTATCAAAATATATATATTAAACTTATTGTACATTAATAGCTAAACATTTGCGTTTGATTATAATAAAATTTACAAAATGACAATAATTCACTTCATTTATCACTTATTAAAGATAAATCTATTTTTTAATCATTAAAATTAAAAATTAAAGGTAAATAAATGTGAGCTCTCAGTAAACTGAAGTTATTGATCAAAAGCTTGAATCCGACAAAGTAAATATTCTGTATTTGTAGTAAACTTTGCGGATTAGATAACAGATATATGAAGCAGAAAATAAGATCATAGGTTTAATCGGTTCAATCAAAGTTAGAGTTAATGTACTCAAAACCCTCAAAATGTATTGAATGAGTTGACAATTATAAAAATGATTAATAAGTAAAACTTTCTAATAAATAATAATAAATATTAAACGGGAAGCAATCGATGCAATCAATTAATGAAATTACAATAATAAAAAGCTTGTCATCTTATGGATTCAAAACATTGAGAGAAAATAGAGTAGAAATGCAAACAAATGATAGTACAGCACAAACAAACATTTAAGTTACACAAAACATTAACACATTTCGAAAACATTTAATGTTTGGCGAATGACTTCTTTAAGTAAACTGTTATTATAACACTATTAGCATCACATTAACTCATTTATTTGCCGTATTCTTCGATGCGATACTATTTATCAAAAATAATAGTCATAATGGTTTCAAATAAAAATTCCTTTAAGTGAGATATTATTCAATTAATAAATTAAGCTATAAATAGACTGAAATTAAGTAAATTGGAAATTGTTTGTGTACAGTATTATTATAGGTATAAAATCTAAAACTGTTAATAGTGTTGTAAAATAATTATTTTGAGACCTAACTTGCATAACATTATAACATAAGCCATAATATGATAATCAATACAGTATATGAATGCGTTTTTAGTCAATAATTTACACTTCTATACATACAATTGAAATTCTATGAGGTTCTGGTCTAATCTTATAATATAAATAAGTAGTCACATATTTGATGTCAAAATGATTAAGAATTGTCAAATAATTATATTGAAATTGGTCTTCAATTAATTGTATGAATATAATGATTGTCATTCTCTAAGTGTAAGCGTAAGTCAAAATCAATTTTTAATAATTATATTTAAGATAAAAATGAGTCTCAATTATGATTTAATTGAATTTAAAATAAGTAAAGCATTTAAATATATGATTGAACAGACCTTTGGTGTCCAAATGGGATGTTCTAAAGGATGGAATAATTTGAAACAGAATCCATTCTTTTTTGATGGTCTTTCAATGATTTCGCAAACATTGACAATGACAGTCCCGACCCAATTGCCTGATTTGTGTGTTTTAGCGCTTTTATGCAATAACAACAATCCAGGCTTTAATTCGCACCAAAATTTATTCCATTGTTTTAAAGTTGATCTCACTTTAAGCCAATCGGCGAGAACCACAACAGTTGGGTCCTGAAGTGTTGACATGAGTTCGTCGGCCACTTTCTTCTTTTCGAGTCTATAGTTTTTTCGGCGATCTTTATATGTTTGGCGTTTAGTGATAGCGTACGGAAACGTCTCATTTTGTGGTCCACTCGAATATGAGGGTGAAGTCTCATTATTTAGTGATTGTGTGATAGAAGGCGAGGCAGATATAGACTGAGTCATTATCATAGGGTCTGGCGTTTGACCACTAAAACAATTGCCATCTAATGTAGATATTTGTGATGATGAAGATTGACATCTACTGCGATTTTGCGCTTTATTATGAGATTCATTGGCGTTCACATTATCTGCGTCTTAATTAATATTAAATAAGTTAATTCATCAATAATACAGATAATAAAGCGATAAAACAGTATTTAATATAAAAACTTAAACGTGTATATCATTATCATTAATATAATATAATTTTGCATATTTTTACATAAAAATCAAAGGTTTACACAGAGAATTATTGAATACATTAATAATCTCAATCATAATTGAATGGCATTATAAACAGGCGTTTTATCCAAATTAAAATCACAACAAAGAAGTGTTAATTCAATAAAAATCAGTGCTATTAATAGAATTATTTATTTGAATTCAAGTTCACGCACACAAAGAATCTGACTTAAGATTATAGAGAATACGGGTGGAGAATACCATTGCATTGCACATTACAGCAGGTTCTCATATATAATTTTATCTCAATTTTATATACTAAATGCTTATATACAAAGCACACAACAGCACAGCACAAATTGAATTGCGATCAATAAAATAGGAGAATAGTATAATAGGATTCTTTCAAATAACTATTTAATTAATATTATATTATACTGTACTAACACAAGAACCGTATTATTATCAAATTTTACAAAAATTATAATATTATTAAAAAACAAAAGATTAAAGTTAAACAAAAATTATGCGCAAATTCTTAAACTTTTGAAAATTATTATGATTTTGAAATGTATTTAGAACTTTGTGCGCATTTTTTCATATTTTTAAACTTTTAAAGTTGTATTAAATATCTATTGGTATTAAAAGTGATTAATATTAAGTTTCTTTAAGTTATGAGACATTAAAAAACAGGAAAAGACTGGTTATGAAATGACAAATAAATGGGTTATTTACAAACATTTTAAAGGACTTTTCATGTAAGATAAGAATAAAATATTGACAAAATAGGACTTAAAATCAAAACACGAATCTCAATGAAATACAGATTAGAAGCAAAGATATTAATTAGAAATTAACTTACTTTTGAGTATTGTTTGCTTTTTTATTTGAATACAAAGTTATTTTACAATATATATTAATGAAAAATAAAAGAATATATAAAATAATGAGTTTGCGCTTTAATATAGTGTTAATCTTATAGTAAAATAATGTACGCATTCAAAGGTTGAGTGCCTGTCAACTACATTAATAATTAGATATTAGTATATAATAAAACCGATGCATTTCTATGGTAACCCAGCATCACCACATCACAGGATGCCTAAAATGTTTACGTATAGTCGTCAACAATAAAGGATTGAAAACATCCGCGAAGGAATGCATGCATTCAATATTTGTTTTTGTTTTTCACAACTTTTTAGTACTTAAAAAGAGTTTAACTCTATTTTTAGGATAAGAATTGCAGAAAACAACTATCAAAACAGATTATTTCTTAATCCTCTTTTATAGCGATTCTGATTAGTATTTAAGCCAACTTTCATATAAATTTAGAACAACTCTTATATAATATTTGATTATATAATTCATTTGATCTCATTTTTATCATTTCTGATAACAGAGAACTCAATGACAATTGAATTGACGTAATGATTGACAATATTTATCACAGACTTAAATTAATGTTAATTAAAATTGAACTATAAATAAAAGTTTTGAGAGTTGGGTCTAATAATTGTTATATTTTAATGGATGGATAGAATTAATTGATTAATATAATGAATGCCTCACCTCTATATAATATAGAAATTACCAGAAAATTCATTTATAGGTTTCAGTTAACACACATATCAAATAATTAACGTTAATTATATTTTTTGATATATAGTAATTCAATTTCAACTTTAAATTTGTAAAAGTTAGAGATAACAGAAAATAATTATTAGTGCATTGCAATCAAGTGACTAAAGAATAAAGGAATTACTTAGACATTAATGCATTAAACTTAATGGAAAGGTAAATAACGGCAGACAATCAAAATAAGAATAATATAATAAATAACTTACTAATCGTTAAAGAAAGCGCTGGCTTTACGTTATTATTAGGCAGAGGTATTGTAGTGGTAGATATGATCCCATTTTGGTCCAATTCAATGGATGGCATTCTTTAAATACCTTTATTTTCAATTAAAACAAATCCAATTCAATCCAATTTTTGCAATTTTGTTCACTTTTCACTTAACCATTAACTTAAAGGTTTTGGTAATAATAAACACATTGTAGTCATGATTGCAATTTCTATTAAAAAAAAGAAAAGACAATTTATTTTTTGCAAAGTTAGTCAATAATCGATTTAAGGTTAAAACAATTTTTTTATTTTACTAAATTCAATAAATATTTGAAAATAATTTAACAGAAGCAATTAAAACTGAGGAAAACGTGACATTAAACCAATATACGAGTTAAATGGAAGGAATTCCTGTTATAGTTTAGAGATCTAAAATCACATTAAACCTATAAATGTGGCAAAACTGATACAATTTCATACCAATCATAATAATGCACGTAAGCTCTATGAAACTGAACATAGTCTCAAAGTGATTGAGCCTGAGATTCAGGCTTAGAAAAAGTTTCGATCTTAATTGTGAGCACTGAACCTATGTTAGCCTGTGTGCAACTTATGCCATTCAACTAAAGATTAATTAATAAATATTAAATAAAATGATAACACATTTTATTAGCAATTAAACAAAAAACAGAGCAAACTGTAAAAGCAATTTATATGACTATCAAAACGATAAAAAAAAAGAGAACACAAATGAACTGATTAAGTGATAATTGTATTGATTTGCTCTTTATTTCCTCGTGTGTTTGGAGAGTGTGTCTAAAGCATGTGTTCCTAATGGTGGGTCAAATGGGATCACCTCTTATTTAAATTAGGTTCTATGGAAGCACCACATCCTTTAAGAATAGGGTCCAATAAAAATTTTTGGGATCCGGTGGTCTGAAAAGTAGTTTCTGTACGTTTATCATGTTTTTCCATTCTCTGAAATGCCGTTTCTCTCACTACTATATATTGGTATCATTTGTGTTGTATATGTTTTTATAAAAAAAAGTTCTCATACAGTATTAAAATAAGAATATAAATCAACAAACTATTTAATAATATTTCAATGCGTTCACACGTTTATTATATACCTGTACTATATATTGAAAATTTGACGACAAAGACATCAAAATACTTCCTGAAAAACAAATAATAATTTGTATTTTAATAATCATAAAGTAATATATAATATAAGTTAAAATTATAAAAAAGATGTCTTTTTTAAATCTTAAATATAGAATATATAGAATAATTATTAATGAATAAAACATTTGAATCAATTGTGATAATATAAACTTACAGTAGCTTATATTTTAAAAACTAAATGAGTATAAGTTTTAAGTAAGTATAACATATATAAAATATATGCAAAATATATAACAATTCAAATACTGAGAAACGGCATTCGCACAAAACTAATAATAGGGAAAAAACGTCAGTTAATAGTTAATTAATAGTGAGAAGGGGTTTAAACCATCGATCAGCTCATGAATGAGGAAAAACACCATCGATTTGAAAAAAACTTTAAATAATAATCAAAACTTAAGACTTCCCTGTTTTTAAATGTATGCAATACTGATATATCTTTATTGCTATCAGTGTTGCAAATGTAGAAATATCTTTATTATAATTTAGACCTTAATTATGAAGAAAAAGCAATAAAAGTCGAGCATAACCTTGAAATTAGACATTAATTTTATTAAATTGAAAGTGAAAAACATAATTCAAATAAAGCTTCGAAAATAAGATAAAAATTGATGTCTTATATCACGCAAATGTGACTGACGTGAAACAGTGCTCTTTTCCCACTATTTAGCTATCGATAAGTTAGTCGACTATTATGCTAACTTACAATTTATTTAATGGTCAATAAAAGTGTTTACAATAATAGCACTTTATATGAATTGTGATCATATCTATTACTATAATCATAATTATTACAAACTATTAAACTCTATTCTCAATTATAACTATAGATAACAAATAAGTTTATCAAATATTTATATACGAATGTTTAGTTTTAAGTAAAATTTGTGTCATTTCATTGATTGAGTCAACAATTCATTTGGATTTACATTCAAATATAGATAGCATTTCAATTTCTTTAATTTTAGTTTAATTAATGTTTTATTTTAAAATTTCATTCCCACTATTTATCTCAATGTAAGCTTAATATAGTCACTAATTAGTAAAATATCTCTCTTTATAAATAATGACAACTATTATCTGATGCCTCAAAAGTTCTTCGATGAAAAGCTATCTTTTGGACAAACAATAACTTACTATAAACTAATATTTTTATATCTGTTTTGTATAATACAATAGGTTTTTACGGTATTTCAAAACAGGATTTATTTGAATGCAGTTTCGCTTTTGAGACAATTGATGTATTGTTTAATAATCAGTTGATTGTTAACTCTCTAGTAATAAAAGAGAAAAAGTGATGCATTCTATCGATATATTACTCCTTTTGAATCAGAAATAATTAAATCATTCAATTGTTAATCACTTGCATTAATAGCTATTTGTTATGTCTTGTATTCAATTCTTCCCTAATATTAACAGAAATTAATTGACAAACAGAACATATTTTGTTAGCATTTAATTAATAACTAAATCAACATTTGATTAAAACCTCAAAACAATTAATAAAATGTTTTATAAAAACGATTGACTTAAACCTTATTAAATAATATTTGAATAAATGGTGAATTTATTGAACATATTATTTAATAAGAAAAGAAAACAATTTGAATACAAAGTTTATAAAAGTATACATCGATTGTAAAAAAAAGATTAAAATGTTTTTCAATAAAACCTTTTTACGGGAACCGGTATTTATTCAACAAATAATTGCCATTCATTTAAATTTAAAAAATAGTAAAATCACAAAATTATTGAGAGTAATAACGAATACAAATATAACAGAGAATTAATAATAACAACAAATTAATTATAAATAAATAGGAATCAAATGAAACATTAAAAATGTTTTCAACAATTCATACCTGCAATTGAGAAATTGAAATAATAGTGAATAAACTTTTTAAATAATATATCAATTATTAATGTTTACGATTTAACACACATTTAAGAAATATTGAATTAAATTAATTTAGTTTAAGTTAATCGTATGTTCAAATTGATTAATGAAAATATTACTATAAATTAATAGCAATTAGTAGTAAACATACAGTAATTACTTTCAGTGTTTGATACCTTTGATACACAGATACGTAAAATACACTTTACGTCTATTGCTTTTTATCACTATTCTCATGCATTATTGTATCACCTGTTCATTCATTAATTACATTACACTAAAATGCATTT
>JAQGCH010003692.1:0-10154 GCA_034699485.1 Nanhermannia elegantula | reverse complement strand
CTATGTCTTTCATTCCTCAGACACATCTATTAGTTTTCTCTCGGTATAAAATATTGATTGCATAGCATTTGCAATTCATAACTTGTTGTACTGTCTCTTTATAATTAAAGCATTAATTGAATGAATAATTCAGCGAATAGTCTAAATCTGTCTCATAAATGATTGCCATTTATATAATTTGCACTAATTATATTTGATTTTTCTTGTTTTACATGCTATTCTATTCTCAACTAATAAACTATATTTTTATGTCTTAAACCCTAAGTTTAATCTTTTGCTAAATTACAATTCACATAAAATATAATACTTTTTGACTATTGTTTATTCATTTCTTTATTCCAATGGAATTTCTGATAATATAAGTCTAATTTAGCAGTAAAGGCTTGAGTGAGAGATTAATTACAACCATTTCATGCATATAATTAGTATTATTAGCAATGAAACGAATAGTAAAAGAAAAATTGGTTTCAAAACTACACAACTATGCTCTATAGCAACCAATTTTTGTTACGTCAACAAAACTAACTCAAAACAAACTGAATTGAAATTTTTTTATAACCGTTTATCAAATTTTTAAAATAATTAACCAAAATGAATATGAGAATTAATAGCGGACGTATCAAACAGGGAGAGTTCACTAAAACAATTTATACGTGGATTAAAGATGGTTTGTATTTACATATAACTCTTGAACTTTGTATTTTAAGTCTCAAAAGATTATTCTTTAATGCATTCATGACTTACTATTGTATGTTATAATAGTTATATATAGATCTAATTAGTATTAGTACTTTTGTAAAAGCATCAAAATCGCACTCAATTAATTTCACGATTTGACTTTTAAGAATGTGACTTAAGGTGCTTTTTAGATATAGTTTGTTTCAAAAGTCTCTACACGTTGTTCAGAAATTTGCATAGTTGTCAGCGTTCGTTTTAACTCTAACATAATTAGTGAAGTTTCTCATTTGTTTTATGAGATTTTCTATGCAATTCTGGTGCAACAATAGATAGGACTTTTAATACACCCTATATGGTAATTAAAAATAGTTCCCGTATTTTATATTCTTTACAATATGTATGCTTCATAATAACTCTTTATAATTTCAATGGTGTAGCCAACATTTTATAGCTTTTACGTTTTTTCAACAGAATGTTAATTCTTTCATAATTTTTATATTCAGTGTAAAGATATTTGAAGAATAGACAATAGAATACAATTTTAGTAATTAATAATTTTTTCTTAAACCTCTACGTTTTACTAATAAATTTTATTTTAGTCTAAAGGCTTCGTCTAAAATCATTAGTGAATTAATTTGCTTATTTCGAGTCTTAATCATTTTGTGAGTTGTTCTACTGTATAAGCAATAGACCTGAATAAAACTTTAATTCTTCAAATAGTGACCATTTTTATTAAAAACAAAATAAACTTTACGTTACGCTACGTTACAAAATAAACTTCATTTCATTTAATTGCTTTATTTTATTGAAAAAAATAAATATTTGAGATGAGAATTGTTTCTACGTTTTTAAATATCTTTGAGTTTATAGAATAGTATTGCACAAAGACTTTCAGAAAATATGTAATTATAGTTTCTTATAGTTTCAAATTTTTTTTAACATTTGAAGACCTTATTTACACTGACGAGGCATGTTCGCGACCACTTACCTACCGATTTCAAAATTTTTTTTTTAACAACAACGTTACACCAAACCATGTCCAAAATGATCATTTAAATCGGTAAAGCCCAAGAAGCCTATTAGTTATAGTCCCCACAATTTCTCTCAATACATAGTAATTTTGATAGTAATGTAATTTCATAGTAATTGTTAGACTATATGAAGTATGTCCCAGAAGAGATATCTTAGCAAAAATATTTTGTCTATAAAGGGCTAAAATAACATCAATACAGTTATATACGAACTCTGATTATTAGATCAGTACTGAGTCACATAGCCTTCATGTTATTTAAGCCCTTTATAGAAAAAATATTTTTGCTAAGGTATCTCTTCTGGGACGCGCTTCATATGAAAAAAGAATTTTAAGTTTGATGCGCTGCCATAATAATATTAAGAAATTTCAGGTTGAACAAAAATACACGTATTCAATTATTTTTCAAATATTTTCTATTGCAGAGTTTCTCAACCTTTTTTGGGTTAGGGAGCACTTGTATATAGAACATCACGTGGTTCTCATAGAGCTTAATATTAAAATTTTAGCTCTGCGGAGCACCAGTGTTCCAAAATATAGAGGTTGAGAACCGCTGTTCTATTGTATTGATCAGGATTTTAAAATTTTCTTTTATTATTTCTTAATGAATTTTCCTTGATAATTTGTAAGCCTGTTGAGATCAATTAATGTCACTTACTCAAAATATTTATGCTAAAGACTAGATGTCTCCTAAAAATTTTCATATAAATTAATTGATGTTTAGATGTAGTAATTGGCCATAAATCTCCATTTTATGTTTTATAAGTTACTTTACTATGAAAATAAAAGTAAAAATATAATTAATAATCAAAGATAAACAAAAGTACAGGTAGTATAAAATTTACTGTCACAATATAGTAGTCGGCTTTTTCGGCGTAACTCGAATCACAAATTCGGCGTAAGGGAAAAACCGAAGGATTTTTCCTGAATTCGGCGGTAATATTCGGCGTAAAAATGATAAATTTTAAAAATATGAGTTTTATTTATTTCGCATTAGAAAAAGTAATTACAAAAGTATAGATATTGAACAATTAATAATGAACAAGTCTTTCCTCGATGTCTCCACTCAAATATAAAAGCATTTGCATACTCAGGTGTCTCAATTCATGCTATACCTTTTGATTGTAGACCTCAGAGCCTTCAAGAAACAGATCCTTATAATAATTGAAATCTTCAATTAGTTGAAATTTTTTGAACGGAGAAAAAATCTGAAGTTTTTTAGTATTTTTTTACGATTTTTCGAAAAATTTGGTTTATTCAGCGTTATTTCAAGAAAATTATCTTTAAATTATCTTTAAGAAAATTTTTTTAGGATTTGGCGGCAATATTCGGATTATTCGGCGTGACGCCGAATAATCCGATCACTACCTATATATGAAAAAAGAAACTCAAATAATGAAAAATATAAAGTTAATGTGAATCCAAGGGAAGTTTTGCATACATTCTCATCAGGCTCAACAGTTTGAGCCTCGAGCCTGAACCTAGGCTCAAAGCCACTGAGCCTGAACCTGAGCCTAGACTCGAAAACTTTATAGCCTGAGCCTCAGGCTCAAAAAGTACCCTCGAGCCGAGCCTGGAGCCTAGGCTAGCCCAGGCTCAGCCTGAGCCTATGGACAGCATTATAAATAACTAATTCTTAATATGTGAAAGTATTTATTTTTCTAAAATTTAGTCATACTTTGGTAAACAAAGAATTAAATTTAATATGAAATGATTGAATATTTAGGAAATTACAAAGAGGCGATAACTTTCCTTAATGAAGAATTAACAGTCAATCCTAATTCAAGAGCTGCCCTTTCATTATTAAGTTATTCTTATTATCATATGAGGGACTTTTTAAATGCTGCGAATGGTTACGAACAATTAGTTCGCTTTTATCCTGATGTTGAACATTATCGTATAAATTATGCCCAATCTCTATATCAGGCGTCTTTATATGAAGAAGCAATGAAAGTCACCTTTAAAATTGAAGAGAAATCGGGATTCAATCCACAAATATTGAAACTGCAGGCGGCCATCAAGTACGGCGAGGACGATGTGGTAGCTGCTAAGGGTTTAGTTGATCAGATTCCAGCGGATGATCCGGACAAAGAAATCAATTTAGGCTGTTTGCTATACAAAGAGAACCGTTATGATGAAGCTATTGCTAAATTCACAAATAGCTTACAAGTTGAAGGATATCGACCTGATATTCTGTATAACGTCGCGCTCTGTTATTACCAAATGAAGCAATATTCAGCTGCAATGAAACATATCGGAGACATTATCGAGAAAGGGATAAGAGAACACCCGGAGTTAAGTGTTGGGATGACCACTGAAGGAATTGAGGTGAGAAGTGTTGGCAACACTATTACGCTTCATGAAACTGCTTTAGTCGAAGCTTTCAATTTGAAAGCAGCCATTGAGTATCAGCTTAAAAATTACGAGTCAGCTCAGGAAGCATTAACTGATATGCCGCCCAGATCTGAGGAAGAATTAGATGCAGTCACTCTTCATAACCAAGCGCTTATGTCTATGGAAAACGATCCAACAGAAGGATTCGAGAAATTACAATTTCTTATACAACAAAATCCTTTCCCACCCGAAACTTTTGCTAATCTTCTATTGTTGTACTGCAAATACGAATATTATGATTTGGCGGCCGATGTGATGGCTGAAAACGCTCACTTCACGTATAAATACTTGACTCAATATCTCTATGAATTTCTGGACGCACTCATTACACAACAAACTTCTCCCGAAGATGCTTATAGAAAGTTCGATGAAATGGCATCAAAACATACGGATTCACTCAGAAAACTAATGAAACAATTGCAAGAAGTGAAACAGAGTCAAAATGAAGAATTAGTTAAAAAATATACACTTAATTATAACGATACTCTAGAGTTATATATACCTGTTCTCATGGCTCAGGCAAAGATTTATTGGGATATGGAATACTACACTCAAGTTGAGAAAGTGTTTCGCAAATCAGTTGAATTTTGCAATGATTACGATGTTTGGAAACTTAATGTGGCGCACGTTCTCTTCATGCAGGTATTACTGGCACTGCGTTATAAAGTTTGCTTTTTTCAATATTTTCATAAATCCTATCAGTTCAATAAATCTTTTTATTATATGTTAAATAAATTTTACTAAAACAATAAAATAAATTTCTACAGATCCAAAAAGACATTATAAACTTTTTCTGTGATAAACCGTTAACATTTTGGAGTTTGAGTTAGAAATGATCCATAAAATAAAATAAATTCAATTTATTCACTGTAAACAATTTGATAAAATGTTTTCTCAACATATAGATTAGGTGCAGATATAATAAAATGATAAATGTTTCGCGAATGCAATGATACAATTTAGTAGTTTAATGATTAATACTTTTGAAACTTGACTCAACTTACAGGAAAACAAATTCAAAGAAGCGACGGGTTTTTACGAGCCATTAGTCAAGAAAAATTATGATAAAATATTAAATGTGAGCGCAATAGTTTTGGCCAATTTGTGTGTATCTTACATAATGACGGGTCAGAACGAAGACGCAGAAGAATTAATGAGAAAAATTGAAAAAGAAGAAGAACAACTGGCTTACTCAGAACCAGACAAGAAGATATTCCACTTATGTATTGTGAATCTAGTAATTGGAACGTTATATTGTGCGAAAGGAAATTATGAGTTCGGCATCTCAAGAGTCATTAAAAGTCTTGAACCACATAACAAAAAATTAGGTACTGATACCTGGTTTTATACTAAGAGATGCTTTCTTTCACTGCTTGAAAACCTATCAAAGCAAGTGATACCTATACGAGATTCTATACTACAAGAATGCCTGCAATTCTTTTCTCAATGTGAAGAGCACGGAAAGAATGTGAAGACTATAATCGAGGCTCCACTTGAATTGGAAACTTTACATCCGGGCAAAAATACTGTTACTTACGAAGCAAGACTTTTGAAAGCCTTATTATTACAGATTATGCATTAAACCCAAATTCAATTATTATTTAATCTTTGAACCAGTAATAGAGTTATTGCTCTTTATGTTATTCAACTAAATCTTTACATATTAAAAAAGACTGTTTCTATAGCAACCTTTAAGTTAACTTTAATATTAAAATAATAACAAATGTTTGAATTAAGCTTTGCTTTGAGCTTGCATTGCAGCTATGCTTTTGCTATTATCATGCTATGGGCTGGTGATAGACACGTTCACATATAAAATGATTTTATCTTATTTTCAAATTAAATATTATCAAATCTCATTTAGTAATCAACGGTATGAATTAGGTTTGAGTTTAAATGATCAAAATTGAAGTTATAATTGCAAATATTTCTTATAAGTTTATAAACCTATTGTTTAAGGCAGATAATCAAGATTGGGGTCCATTTACTGGCTTATTATCAGATGTGAGACAAAATAGTGGAAAAAAGCCAAAACGGAATAAAATAAATCCTACTTTATCTTAAGATTAAGTATTACTCTAACGAATGCTCTGAAACGTGAAAAATCTTAGAATAAACTACAGCAATGTCGAGACCATTAACTGGAGGAGGAGGAGGTGGAGGAATAGGGCGTTCTTTTCTTGATGAGCTATTGACTAATGATATTGAAAAACCAAATACACCCAAACGAAAATCAGTCAGATTTCTAGATAATAATGACGATAATAGTGATATTTTTGGAACTAATTTCATGTCTTCATTGTCTAATCGCGAAAGTTCTGGAAATCTATCAAAGGATAAACAAAGAACTCTCGATTCTCTCGATTGGGCAAACAGTGAAGCATTAAATACGACAAATAAACAAATAACAAGCGTTTCCAAGCAGCCTAACAAAAATACGAGTAAAGCTGATTGGCTTGGATTAGGCACTGATGAAGATTCAGATAAACCAATATCACAAACTTTACAAGAAAAATCATCGAATTCAACCATTGACCAAAAGGATGATTGGCTTAACGAAGGATTGAATGCTAGAAAAAATAGACAATCCACTGAAACTACTAAATCATCTGTATCTCCACAGGAAAAAATTGAAGATAACTCTTGGCTCAGTATAAGGAAAAAAGTTGAAGATTCCAGACATAAAGAAAGCGAACGTAGAGATGAAAAAACTTTTGCTCAAACAGATGTGATTGAAGACAAAACAGCAGTTAGTAGTTTGCCTCTTAAAGTGGAACAAGAGTTACCATTACATACAGTTCGCACAATGAGTTCAAGCGAAAAGCAGACAAACATTCTAAGCGACCAAACATATGATCAGACAGCGTCTGTAATGTTACTTCAAACACAAGTAAGTCTCTATAATACCACTCAAAACATAATAAACAATACAAGTGTAACACAATTAAGAGTGACATTCACTACTGCACTACTGGCACTCAAATTTTGAGCAACACCACTTTTAGTGTTTGTTTAAATGTTCTCAACTCAAAGAATAGTCCGTTCATCAAAATACAAAAGAAATGCCAACATATAATAGAATTTAATGTTGAAACAGTTAAACTTAAAAGTCATTCTTAAGAAAAACCCCGAATTTCATATGTTTTACAGGAAATTATATTTTCTCAAAATAATGTAAAAGTGCTGGAAAAATGAAATTAACGAGAAGACCACTTGTGAATCCTGCATTAGTGAAATATTATATGCATAATTCACTATTGCTCTAAACCTTTACTGTATATTTAACTATAACTTAAAACTCGTTACGGGGAATGGATCACAAGTGGCCCGCTCATTAACTTCACAGAACTTTAAATTATTCTCTTTATAATTAGTTTTGCATTTTTAATAAGTTATTAATGAATTTAAGTGCAAGTGATTTATGCAATCTGTAAAGGATCTTAGTTTTGGGTTTAGGCTCATCCTCAGCTTTTTCGAACCTATCATTAGTTAGGTTTATAACTTATTAGAATATATGGTATAAGAAAATGCAAAAACCTAAAAATTTTATCAAATGATCTACAGACATAAGCAAGGGTGGTATGTAGGTACACTCGGAAA
The DNA here is from genome assembly GCA_034699485.1 of Nanhermannia elegantula. NCBI lineage: Eukaryota > Metazoa > Arthropoda > Arachnida > Sarcoptiformes > Nanhermanniidae > Nanhermannia > Nanhermannia elegantula. The sequence continues at coordinate 2,452 of JAQGCH010003692.1, read as the reverse complement.
TTCCCGAAATCGAAACTCTCCAAAATACCCACCTCCACTTAATTACAGAATATACATAATACTGTTGCTTACATATACTTAATATCTAATTAATAATTAATGCTTAATTACATTGATTGATACACAACTATCGCATGCAATTTCAAGTTAATCCCGAACAGCGTATGCCAACCAATACAGAGGACGGTTCAGTATATTTCAAAAGTAAAAAAAATGTACTGATGTCAGCCTAAAGATAATTTTCTATAAATATATTCATTCTTTTCTCTTCAAATTGAGTTTTTTAGTCTTCTCAGTCTTTTGAGTCGATTTTATTTGCATTTCAGATAAAAATGTTAGAATTGGAGAAGAATTATCTGCAACAAACACTAGATCAGGTCAAGTTCAATCATAGCGATGAATTGAAAATAATGACCGCATTACATGAGTGAGTCTTAATTTATTTACTAATACCCAATGTCTCTATCAATTATTATTTTCGTTCGCTTAACAATTTTTGCATTTCCTCTACACTTCAAAAATGTCAAAATGAATTATCATTTTATAAAATATTTATATAAATTCGTAATTGAATATAACAGAGAATTGAAGAAAACATAATGAACAACGTTTGTGATAGATTAAAGATTAATTTTCTTTAGAATTCTTTAGAACTTTTTGCATGAATTTAAATTATTTTTATGCATAAAAAGCCTAATTTTGAATTAAAGCTTAATTCTAGGAGAAAAACTGGAATGAATAGAAGATAAGATAATTGAATAAATATATCCATTTAATAGCACTTCAAAATTTACAATAGAATAGTTAATATACAAAGTTAAGATCAAATATAATAGACTGTACTTCATTTTTTAGTAAAAGTACCAAATTTGAGAGCTTATTAAACATGAGTTAAGAGTTGAGAAACTGCAGATGTTAAGAGTTTTTACATATTTGATAACCACTGCTATCCTTTAATAATTGCATAACGTGTGGAATATTATTTGTTCACAATTACAGACAACAAATGCGAATGACAACAGAAATGTACAAAAGGCATGAAGAGATGTGAGTACTTTTTCAATTTTCAAAATATCTTTAAAGACAAAATACTTTCAAAATCTACAATAAATTGAATCTTCAAATTGAAAAACTATTTCAATTGAGTTATCCTAAAGGCTCATGTTATCCTATCAGTTATCCTAAAGACCTAAAAGTATTGTGAAAATCTGGCAAAAATATATTTTTATTACAACTTACCCGTTAGTAAAGTAGAGAACTTTGGACAATTGATAACTAATATTTTTATTTTAGTCGCTCAAACATAAGCTTACAGAGAATATTCTGTATTCTGAGAATATTCAATTCAATTCTTTGATTATGTACTCATAAAACAAATCTACCATTTGAATGAATCCTGTTTTTACAATATTTGTATTCGGAGCTATTTACTGTGCTTTACTAGTATTTAAATAACAAATATATATAAACAGTTGTAGTAATCGAGTAAAACTGTTTTCAAATGATCCGGAATTAAAACATGAGAATAACAAAAATGTAAAAAGCAAATTGTGGTAGTCATGCTTTGGTGCTCGATATGACACTTTCTGATATATCATTCTTATACATTCTAACGTGTTATGAAAATTGTACCGAAAAATCACATTAATATTTCTATAATATGTTAAAATAATGATGAGCATCAAATAGAGATGCATTTTTTGGGTTTTGTTATAAAAAAATACATTTTGTGCACAAGCCTTTTAACTTACATAGTAAATTAGACGATCAGTTATTTAGCAATGTAGTCAGTCTATTAAGATCCATAATTTGGATTAGTCTCACCCAGTCTTCTAATAATTAAGGTTCTCTACCAGATAAATAATGTCCTCAATTTTAATAGCATTGAGGTACACCTAATTCCAAAAAGTAGTTTCCTTATTCCTAAAAATCAGTGATAAATTGAGATCAAACATGAGGGGGCGAAACAATTTCAAATATTAATAAATAGAGTGCGGAAAAATTGCATTTTACCTATTTTTTTGTTCTAATATAATTCATTCCAAAGTTAAATATGAATCCGAAAAACATGAAAATAAGTCATTTGAGACACGTTTTCAAATATGGCTATAATTGCCTTTTTTGAGGGTTAGTGACTATTTCACCTATAAATGACTATTAATGCCTATTTTGTGCTTTTATATAGTTATTTATAGAAAAATCTATTAATATTTATATATGAAAATGCAGTTGAATGCAGTTCTTCAAGCTGAGCAATTTGGTCCCACACTCTAACAGATTAAACATCACTTACCTGAGAATCCATAAATACAGAGTATACACAAAGTATCCATTCATTTATTTCATCATTTTCGAACCCGCTTTTCCGTTAGGGTCGCGGAGTTAAACCCCGAAAGAGCCCACACCATTATATCCAAAATATTCACATACAGTATATCCAGGGTATCCAGAG
>JAQGCH010003691.1:0-10159 GCA_034699485.1 Nanhermannia elegantula | reverse complement strand
CTCAACTTTGGGTCTTTGGTTCATTTTCTTGACCATGAAATATAGCGTCACATTTTCATGTGTTATCGGTTGACATGAATGGTCAGAATGTTTACAACAACCACTTCTATCACTACACCGATGCAATATTGTCGCCCGCGGTGTATATCTATATTCCGAATAAATAGGATGAGAAATATATACTAATTCTGGCTTTGGTTGTGAGCATTCGCCCAGTCTTTCAATAAGTTTATTGTGATCTTCAGCCAAATTATACAAAATATCTTTTTGATTATTTCTACAAAAAACAATTCTCCACAAAAATAAAGTGAATATAAATCTTAAGTTAAGAATCTTTTTAAACTTCATTTTTTAGTTGAAGTGAAATAAGTGTTACTTTCAGACAACTTCTAACACTCACGAAGTGCTTCTCGTTTTGCGTTAAATACAAAATTGATTCGACCATGAATTTGACTGCAAGCCTAATGCATTTCAGACCTAAACCTTCACGACATGAGACATAAATTAATTTTGCATTATAGGTGACTTGAATTACTAATGAATTACTGATATTTAAATTACTTAAATTCTTATAATACTTGTTTTGTAAAAAAAATTTCACAGTTATGTTAATTTATTTATTAGGACTATTTGATTGGGAAAACATCGCAGTTTCAAACTTTTATTTGAAATTGCAGCACAACTTTCCAACTTTTTTTATAAAGTCAACATAAATGGGACATTCCCTAAAACGTCAATACAAATAAGTGTTGTTGACCACCGCCAAAAATAATTCAAATAAAAATCTAATGATATGAACAAATTTTCCCATTATGTGGAAATACAACACTAAGTTTAATTAATTTATATTTTTACAGTATTTTTAGAAACAAAAAAGTTATATTTATGAATGAACTTAATTTTTTTTCTGTTTTACAACATATAAATATTAACATTAAATCGATAACTTATTATAAGGCTTACAAGGAATACTCAGGGAGTGCCAAAACGCTTTTGGGAAATTATATACATTTTTGAAAAGTGCTCATTGAGACAAAGTCAACGGTATATGCCGTTGACTCCCCAAATGGGGCCATAGGGCCCTAGGCCCAACTTTATTCCCCTTGGTTTGGGTTTTCCAGGCCCGAACCCATACATATTATATATCGTTGTAAAATACTCGTCGAGACGAATCCAACGATACCATACTTAGGGCCCTAGGACCAAGTGGAACAAAGTTGGGCCTAGGGCCCTATGGCCCCATTTGGGGAGTCAATGGCATATACCGTTGACTTTGTCTCAATGAGCACTTTTCAAAAATATATATATTTTCCCAAAAGCTTTTTGGCACTCCGTGAGTATTCCTTGTTAGTATTTTTCGGTAATAAAAACCCTTTGATTCGGTAAGAAATAGGTAACAAAAATCACAAAAATATGCCAAATATATATGCCAGTAATTAGGTAAACATTTTTCAATAAAAATAAAGTCATAAATATAAATATTTATTATTAAAAATGTTTTGAATTGAATATTATATCTTTTTTAAATGTTTTTTAGTTGCAATAATTGGCTGCGAAAAAAATGGTCGGCTTTCTCATAAATTTTCAGTCGATTCTTAAAAACAATATTTAAAAAAACATTTTTAAGTAATTATATGAGTTATTCTATCAGATTATTTAAAAATATAATTTTAATTAAAGGAGAAACTAAAGTGATGTTTAGTTGAAAAAACCAAAGGGGGACTAAAGTAGACATTTTAACTTTTAGATAAGCTCGGCTTCTCTTTTCGTCACTTGTGTAAACCGCAGGCAATTCAAGTTTGACTACACATTTAGTTATATGAATATCTAATATTTAATCAATCTTACAATTCAAGGATATACCTGTAAAGCAGATTAATCTGCAATTTTTTTAAATTGTCTAATTTTTTATTATTTAGATGCCTTTATTCGATAATTTGGAAATAAAAAGCCAGAATTTGGTTTTTAGCCAGAGCCAGAACGCCATCAATAACATCAAATGAAACTGTATTTTTAATTAAAAAACCATAAATATCCTTAAAGTTTCAGAGCTATTAAAAGCAGCAAAAACTTTTATTACCGAAAATACTAAACCTGCTTATTATAAACAGTGTGTGCAAAGCATTCAAAATAAAAATTCCTGAATTAATGTTTGTAATGTTTAATGCGTTTAATATAATGTTAAATGTTCGATACTGTACTATATAATAAGCGATTCTGTACAGTATATACAAGTATTCATATGAATAACCAATACTACCGTTAATAATATTTTGTTACATTAGTATAATTATTCGCAGATTCCCTTATACCGGCGAATTTTCAGTTATTCATTTTTTACATTTTATTGTATTTTTAATGGTTTTTAAGGGAAAAATCAAAAATTATATCGAATTTTGAAAATAGAGTATATTGGTTGAGGTGAACAATCCTAACTATCTTTTGATTGATTCTCGTTTAGAATCACATCAAAATTTAAATTTTGTTTAAAAGTTTTAAGAAAGTAATTGTAGAGCTATTCGACTGTAAAAACATTAAATCAAATATTGAAACAAAAGATAATCGTTGAAAATTTGAAACTCTTTCAAAGAAGCCATAGATCTAAGTCATCGAAATTCCACTCATCCTCATAAATATCAATGACTTCCTCATTAGATAAAGTATTATTGGAATCATTAGTTTCACTTTTAGCAGTAAACATACGAATCTCTTTTGCTTTGTTCTGCTTTTCATTTTTTTCAGTTTTTTTCTCTTCTTCAAAATGATTTCGAACATTATGTTCACTGTTATCATAATTGCTCCGAACGGAGTGATCTTTAAACCTATAATTTTTATGCCATTCATGCCTATTATGCCATTCATGTCTGCTGTTTTGGTTTTCATTTGAATCAATTATTGTATCCAAATGTATGTCATCGATATCGCCATAAGAATGAGCATTCGGTTGAACTCTTATTAGGAAGAAATTAGTTTTTAAAATCACTTTTAAATCTAATTAAGTTTTACAATACATTGAACTTATCATTAAATATTTAATTACTATATATTCTATTTAACATATAATAGAGGGTGAAAGCGAGAAATGTTAAAATCACTTATTTTTAGATCATTTGTCAGATCTAAATATAACCCATTTATGATGTGAAGACCCGTTTAAAATATAGATTAAATATAACGAGTGCTGATTCAGTTCAAAGAACACGAACGAAATTAAAAGTTTGAAACTAAATGAACACCAGTACACCAGTACACCAGTGAAATATATGAATACATATGAATTGGAAAATTGAAGATTATGTCTTACCTGTTTGGAAAGGTGTGAGAAGAATCGTGAACTTCTTTTTCTATTTCAATTGGATATAGAATAGGTTGAGGAATAGGCACTGCCAATGGAATGTGCCTAAAGATTGGCTGATGGACTATCATTGGTGGCGGTGGAGGAGGATTGTGTAGCATATGGTTATGTAGCAAATGGTTGTGTAACAGAGGATTTAGATGAATAGGAGAACGCATCGGAAAATGCATCTATCAATTTAAAAGCATATTCTAATATTATGCCATTGCGTTAAAACATATTTCTGTTATATTATTAATTAAAAGTTATATTTCATTAAATAACAGCTTTGCTTATCAAGTGCTCGTGCAATACACTGTTCTTAAGTTAAGAATAAATTTAAGGATGTTTTAAAAGTTGAGAATAGCTTTAAATTATTAGTCATATATGCTTTACCACAAATGTGAATCAGTTTTAAAGTTTCCTTTTATAATATTTCAAGAAAATTACTAATTGACGAAAAGCACGGGCTTCTTATTATACAACACTTTTGAAACAGCCTATTCTTAATTGGAAGGGGCTTTTAAAACAATTTATATACTGTAGATTCAATATAAGTTAGTTATTACGCTCATATTTAAGATTTGGCGATACTTAATGTTTAGAACTGACTCTTTAGGAGTTAAAGGAAAGTTGAAACCCAAACCCAACATGGATTGGGTTTGTGTATAGTTATTTCAAAACTCGCAGGGTTTGGGTGGGTCTGGCGCAGTAGATAAGGTGCTGGATCGTGGGTTCGAATCCTGATCTCGCTCGTTTCTTTGATTGCAATATACCGGCCATATACTCATTGTTTTCAAGCAATCCCTATGCCCGTAGCATTTGCCCACAGCCAACACAGGCAACATCTGTAAAAATCTCACTCTAACTCTGGGCTAAAGGTGAGATCTTCTTTCATTTGGGTAATTGACCGAAGAAAAATGTTATGTTATGTTGTTATGTCTTCTATACTTAACATACTGTAGTTATTCTTTATAATTATTAAAAACTGTATTTCACTCATACAAACATTGTTTAAATTCAAGGTTTTTTAAAAGCATTTATAATTGAGAAATAATTAAATATAATGTTTTTAAATGTATGAAATGGAAGACTTAATCCTATTGAGTGATAATCGGTACCGTACCCAGAAATTTTTGGTTGGGGGCAGCAATAGGGGAAAATCTAAGATTTGTCAATATTTGTCAATTAGTTCTCAAATGCTTAATAAAATATAAGAATAAAACAAATGATAGCATTAAATCATAATTTCGAGAATAAAAAGCAGAATTTTAGGCATAAAAGCAGAATTTATAAGCAGGAAACGCACTATTTATAAGAACAAATGAGCAGAATTTTGACGCTATATTCATGGGTTTGGAAAATCTTGGGTATGGGTTTAAAATTTCCTAACTTTTCCTTCACTACTTTATAGCACGCACTTAATTAACCTTTAAATGTATAACATTATCATCAATTTTGCAATAATTTGTTAATAATCTCTTTGCCCTTTAGGCACTATAAATAATGTCAGTTTAGCAAAATATATACCAATATATATTTTAATATCTATTATTTTTACTGATTAATAAAGATATAAATAATTGAAACATTCAAATAAGTTGAACAAAACAGGTCTATTTGAAATTTTTGTAAAATTGAAAAATTAAATATAACATAACTAAGTCAAATACTGTATCTAAAAACTGTTGAGATTTAGGCAATAAATCTCTTTTGCATTAGGAATTTTTGCTCTAATTTATAAAGAAATCGAATCAAATTCAATCTTAAGAAAAGAGAGAAATGTAAAAGTTTGCCCATTTATTGGTTGTCAGTGAATCTTCCGGCACCCCATTTATATATTTAACTTTAAATGTATAGTTAGAGGATGTGATGGACAACAATAATGCAATAATCCATTGATGTCCACCAAGTTCTATAACTATACTGTAAATTGAAAGCGCGAGCTATACAGTAGTTTTGCGTGAGAGGCACTTCTCTATTAACACCAAAATTTATGATAAATCTTTTCAAAACTATTAATACAAACAATATTCAATAAAAGCTAATTAAGTAATCACTTACTGGTATAGGAAATGATACAAAATGTGGTCTTTTTTGAAAATTGTTTAGATCGAGACGAGATTTAACGTTATCTTTGCCTTTAATAACTATGATATCATTATTTTTACTTTTAGATGAGTTGCGTTTCTCATCCTTATGGAAAAAACCAAATAAATTTTTAAATTTAAAATCATGTTTTGCTGTTTCACAAATTTTAATAGTTATTAAAACCAATAAAGCTATAGTTATTAAAGCGGTGAATATTTTTACAGCATTAATCATATCGTCAAATATTTTTTCTTTCATTAATAGTTAAAAGTATTGCTTACTCTTTAAACTGTAGGCAACTTTTAAAAGAGCTTCGCATAAAAATTTACATAAGTTTTTATATTATCCGATGAAATGACACGCTTTAAGAGACACGAATATCGTCTAATCCGCAATTGAAGAACAACTTTACATACGTTTACTTTTTGAATAAGCTTTAAGTTTAGTTTTGTTTAGTTTTAGATGTTTTGTTTGCAATTAATGTGTTTAAAGTTTAGGAATTGTTTAGAAATTCCATTCAATTTAATATTCAATAAAATGATATGAGTTTTAAGTTTTAATAAAACAATTGAATCTCAATTTATTTTATGTGAAAGGCTTGAATGGGTAACAGTGACACCAAAGTGAAGTTATGTCGACACTTTTTTAATCTGTTCAAACCGGTTAAAACATTTGGTTTTTTTCTTTTTTACTATTGTGAAGTTTTTATGTAAAGCTTATGAATGAGTTCCTGTTTTAAGATGTTTTTGACATTTTTACACCAAATAACAAACTAAAAAATAAATTATTATGTCATTAATGTTTTGTTATCTATTAAGTAGTGCTGTCACAAGTCTGAAGTCTGAAGACTTAGTCTGAAGAACACCTTAAACTTGTGAGAAGTATTAATACTGATACTTAATATGAAGTTTTTTTCAATGTCATTACAGGCATAATAACATCAATCAGAATGTTTAAGGAAAGGTTTCATAAATATAAGAGAAATTTAGCATTTTTATAGTTTTAGTTTAAGTATGCGATAGTTTGTTTTCAAAATAAAAATTGTTTTTATGTCATTCTGTGCTTATAATGGTTATACACATAGTGAGCACACAATAGTTTTCTGCTATTTAGGTTCATAGAAATACAAGATTCCATTGGATGTTGTGATAGAAAACCTGATGTGTTAAAGTTACGGCATATTCTTCGCGAGTTTCTAAATAGTAAAATAATATCTCGACCTTTAGATATATCTTCATCAGAAAAACATAGAATAATGTCCAAAAACTGCATAAACAGCTCAACTTTTAATACAATTCAAATCCTCTGAAATAATCATTAAAGTCTTCAATCTATGAGAATACTTATTGGCTATTATCTCAACTTGAGATGCATTTAAAGGTTTTCTATTTCTTGACCACGAAATGCCATTAAAAATGACCAAAAGTTTTAGCAAATATGCACTTCCTTAAAAAGCAAATTTCCTGTATGTGAATCATCCGATAGTTAAGTCACAAGTCACACATCCGATTGGATCTCTAATTTATGAAAATCTTTAGCAAATCCTAGCAATTCGTTCACTAAAATATTTCCCAAAGTGATAAATCTTCAATACGATTAAATGCGCATATTTTATAACAAAGTGCTCTAAAATCTTGTCTTCCAAACCAGTTGTTCAGTATCCGAACGATTTCAAAAACATACAATTAATGACAATCAGCTTAAGATGTCTGCCATCGATAAAGCACGAAATGAATTTGTGTAATGAATCGATAATTCTTAAGAATCTATTCTAACACTTTTTGATCGTTTTGAGTCCCTATTTGTTTGCAAGTAGTGTCTTATCGTCAATGATTTCAATGTCTTTCATAAAATATAAATAAAGTATTGATAAAGTAATCTCTCTTTCAGTGCTGTACTCAGAAATTGTTGATTATAGTTGGGGGCCAAACAGCAAAATTCCAATATTTAAAATTGCTGCAGACGTACGTTAAAATCCTCGAATGGTTTGAGGGCATTGCCCCCATTGTCCCCATTTGCCCCTAACTGAGTACGGCACTGCTCTCTTTCATTTGAAATGAGAGCAATTTGAAATCCTTAGGGAAAGTAATTCTTGCGTCTGAAGCGTCTCATTTCAAAACTTCACTGAAAACTGTGATAATGTGATCTTTTTTATGGTTCTACGAAAAAATATGGCATATTAAATTTATGAAATTAACGTTTTTAATATTTATGATTTATGTCTAAAATAATTTTCAACTAGAACTATAGCTTCCCCCTTGGCAGCGGCTACCGCCGCCGCCCACGAAAATGATAAACCATAACCTAACCTAACAATAAACGTTAGGTTAGGTTTATCATTACGTGGCACTTAACTGACTTATAGAGGAATTTACTAAAAAAATTTGATATGCGATGTTTTTTCGCGATATCATTTTTTATATTATGGTTAAAAAGTATCAATTTATTCATTGCTCGACTTTAAAAATAATAGGTTTAGTAATCTTAGACTCATCTCAACGCCAGAATTTCAGACTCCAGCTTAAAGTTTTAAGATTTTTGAGCCTATGTTCTTCATTGTTATTATATTAATAGAAAATTCTACTGTATTTGATGGCGACTGTATATCAAAACGTATTATTTCTATCGTTACACTGTATTAGCCATTGAATAGTGCTTGTAATCAAAGAATTCCTTGACTGTAATGAACCCAAACACAAACAAATTAAAGCCACTGAATGAAGAATTGCTGTAAAACACCCGAAACGCTAGCGTTTGGCGACTGTGAAGTGCTAAACACAAAAAACTCTAAAAAATTGTGAAAAAATGAAATTAAGAATTATTGAATTAATTTCTCACAATTAAAAAATTTAAAAACCAAATATCGTTTTACAAATATTTGTAAGTAATAAATGTATTGAGAACACAGTCAACAAACAGAAAACATTTGTCAAAACATGGACTTATCAAACACACTATAATAGAATACAATATTTTTATTATAGAAATCATTTACAACTTAATGAGATTATAAGCAGTTATGTTAAGTCAATAAGACTAATAAAACTGGTATACACTTAATATTATTAATAATGGTGTTATATTTTTATTAAGTTATTTAAAAACAATATAAAACTTTAAAAAATGAAAACCAAAGTTAAAGCGAGAAATCAAATATTAAATTGAGATTAATCTAAAGCATAAATAACAATAAAACAATTAAATAACAATTTGAGACTCTTTATAAACAAAAATGTTTTCTAAAAGATAATTATTTTCAACTTTTAAAAAACAATAAACTCTTTGAATACTTTTGTTCTTTTGGAGATGTATTGAACTGAAGGACATTTATTTGGCATTCGATTGCAATCAAAGATCAAATAAACTCATTTTGAACTTTGATCTCCAAATTTTTAAAGTGAAGTCATCACTGGCTGTGACCAACATTTCTGGATCTTTTGGGTTAAAGGCGACTGAGTTGACGATATCACTGTGCGGTAGTTTCGCCAAACAGTTGCCGTAATGTCTGTCCCAAATGTAGCCGTGATTGTCTTCGGCACCGCTCGCGACAAACTGTTCGCTGACATCGAGGAAAATGAAAAAGCATTCGTCATTAGGAGTGTAGGCCTTATGCGATCGAAGCATATTTCCGACTCTTTTAAAAGTAACCAAATCTATGATATGTATATCAATCTGTTGAGCGATTGGTGGCGGACGTAAAGGGTTTTCAATTATGGCATTTTCGGGCCACGAGCGAGAGTTCACGTATAGATATCTCTGGTCAGGACTCAAACCCATACCTATAATATGTCCCTTAAGGTCAATGACGTGATCCAATGGGTCGAACAGATGAGACACCGACTGTTCGTCGTGCCAATTGGGAGAAGCGGCCACTCCTTGGCTCTCATGCTCTTGTCTTCTCTGTTCCAACCGTTCAGACAAAGAAGCGGTTTCTGTAATAAACTCTTGAAACCTGAAAGGCTTAATACGTTTGATACCTATTTGATGCGGTGTATAAGTTAGTGAACCGGCGGTGAACACTAATAGCTTATCGCCATTACATAAAACTCTATTTGACTTCGGATCTGAATCTTCTTCTGATGACGGAGTTCTTGAGTTTAAAAGTTTTTGTTCACTAAATTTATTATTTCTATCGTAAACATGAGACACATCATCATTAGACTCGTCATCACTTAATTTAAGCCATTCTTCATTCCACGGAAGCGGCGGATCATCGAAATCACTGCCAGAATCGGTGTCATTGCTATAACTTCTAAATGTCTTATTATTACAACGCTTTCTATTTCTGCTGCTCTGTTGTTGACAGCGATACTCAGCGCTATACCTGATAGGGCTCTCATTAGTACAGGCGTTATGTGATTGCGCGCCATAATAGTCAATCTGTAGATTACAACTCGGAGGCGTCTGTAATGACTTAAAGCGCCGGTTTGTGCTCGAAAATTGGGACGAAACTGGATTTCCTCTTTGATAAATATCACAATTATCACTATTATTATTTACATTATTTGTGGCATTTGTTTGACTACTATTAGAGTTCTCAGCAATGCTATCATGAGATTCGTCTTCTGTCAGACAATTGGCAACCATTACAGTACGTATAGAACTCGCGTTCTTGTTATAAAACTTGAACATCCGTTTGATGATAGGCTTGCGTTCAGACTCGCTCTCCTGCCAGGCTTTGTTCAGCCATAAGGCAGAACATGACACCAAATGACCCAAGAAGTGAAGTCGACC
>JAQGCH010003690.1:0-10161 GCA_034699485.1 Nanhermannia elegantula | reverse complement strand
CATTAACGCTTAGATTGGCATTAGTTTTATGGTTCATAAAACTTGTGCAGCATTTCATTTCAACCAATCGTTATTTAATTTGTTTGATTGCTTTGCTATCAATTAATTTGAGAAATATTCAAGAGTTGAAACGCAGCGCATTCTCAATAAATGCATTTATATGCATCAGGCATTATGTTTATCAGAGAAAAAAATTAATTTTTAGTAATAGTAATAGTAATTTCATAAAAAAGAAATTACCTTTCAATGTAAAATACTCTTTTAAACTTTATTTAAAGAGTTTTGTTGCTTACGTCAACTTATGTTAGTTTTAATGACATAACTGTATGTGAAAACCTATTTAAACAAAGCGCTTGCAAATCATGTCTTAATAGTGTCGATCTCAGCCGTACGGTGTCGCTCACCGTCTTATAAGAACCTGATTTAAAGCTAATCTTACATTTCTACTCAAGTTTTCAAATGCACGTTAAATCTTAAAGTTTTAAGAAATATAGGATTTAATTAATTATTTCTTTACAATTTGATGATTTTATTTGATAGCTTTTATCTTAATCACTGGTTTATCGGGATTTTGGTGTTTCTGTGAATTTATATTTCATTAAAAATCAATTTAAGGCTGAATTTAAAATAAATAATTCTGAGAAATGTTTGCATAAATTGACAGTAAATCCCATTTAATCTTCAACTAATTCATGGTTTGAATGCATTATTTACAGATAAAAAGTAATTAAATACCTGTAACACTAGTCCCCTCACAAGTGACTCTAATAACACAGAAGACATGCAATTATTTTGAGGGAAATTACGATTTGCGTATACATTAAATCATTTATAGAAATAGTTTTGATTATTATTAAGTCATTCGAACTTTACTTAAGAGCTTATCTGCTTTTATCTCAAACTTTGAGGGTTTTGATCAAACCTTTTCCCTCATGACTTCCAATAATTAAGTTTTATCTTAATTTATAATTCACTAAATAGTGTTGATTAGACACAAATTTGATGAGTTATGTGTTTATGAAACTTTCAACTTCAAAAATCATGAGTTTTTCAAATTTTGACTTCAGTACAGCTATACTTTTGCAAAAGTTTATTAATCCTATCTTCTAAACACACTCTATCATTATTTCCACTCTTGTGTTATTCCATACGAGGAAAGAATATAAGGAAAGTATAATAAATTCTATTTTTATGCTATCATTCACTTGAAAATTGTGTGCTATTAATACAGCACTACATTTGGTTTCATATAAACTCTTACCTGAGAGTAAAACATTTTTATTCAATCAACAAATCGCTTTAAAATGAGGTTAACTTATTAAAAGCGCTTCAATTCTTAATTTATTTTGTCATTTCATTATGAAATTGAAAATTTTTCACTTAACATCATTTTATTCGGTAATCAATTTTGTGTTTTGTAATAATCAAAAGTTTCAAATTTTTATAGTTTTGAGCAAAACTCTTAAACTCAAAGGAACTGAAGTCAGAGATCTTGCATATTAAATGAGTTTAATAAGAGATTATTTAAAAATTGTTTATATGAAGTGAAATCATATATCATCATAAAGGAAACGATCTCTAACTGATAATTAATAGCTATTTATTTGTCTATTATTTTGAAAGTCATTCAGTTTAGAATTTATTAATACTAATACTTATATTTATTACAAAAGTAATGGAATTTTTTCCAAAGGAAAAGTATGAATTGGAAAATTACTGATCGACCATATGATTGCTTATTAAGTTTTAATAAATCAATAGAAGTGGTTGAGCTGACAAATAAATTCTAACACTTCTAGTTTGACAGTTAAATAAATTAAAGTGAATTTCATATAATAGAAGGCAAACCAATTGTAACTAACGATAGGATATCACTAAAAAAAGCTATTACATCAACACAATAAAATGTACCCCCAATTGAAAACACGGATATTATTTGTTTTCAATTCTTAGCATATGTTCTGCTATAACAGGTAGTATTCATCATAAATTAGAGATAACAAAAGTTGGAATCAGTTCCTATTTCTCTTAATTTTGTTATCTTTAAATTGACTTTTACTTTCACATTTACTTTCTACAAACCGAATGTCCCACTGTTTTCATTTCATGGCGTGATCTAATGCTTGATCAGCACTTTATTCTAACAAAAAGTTGAATAAAATTTTTATATATTGATTATTAATCATATTTTTGTGTTTATGCATTTTTTATGGCAAGAATTGCATATTTCTGTTAGTTATCTATAAATGTTATCATTCAATAAGAATATTAATAATAGAAATCTCTAGTACTGTATTAATATTCCTATTGAATGATAACAATTATATTTGTTTAGTGTTAATGAAGTAGTAGAAAAATTTTGAAAATCGCTGTATAAGTGATAGACGTAAGGCTTTATTTAGTATATTAATTATTAATTAAATGTCATAAACAATCGATTCTTTCGCAAAAAGAAAAATAGTTTCTATTATACGCATATATATTATGTTTGCAACTAAAAAAAATTAGAAAAACTCATTCATTTTCCACAAATTAAAAGTTTGTCAATAATGGAATTTTTGTATATTTTTGTATTGCGAAAGAGAAAAGTAAACAAAATATAACTAACGGGTTGATTAATAATTTGCATTTTTCTATACATTACTGTAAATAAGATAAGAGAAAAGATTTTAATGAAATTTAGCATAATTTTCAAATCAGAATTCGGCAGAAGTTCTTATACTGAATGAGAGCTAAGGCAAACTTTTGTAAGCTTGCTCTTCATTGCTATGCTATTCAAGAGGTAGCGCTGAATACATAGAATAGTAAGACAAAAATTCATTGCCAGCACACAAGTGGCATCCAATTAGGTTGAACTTCTTTTTTCTTTTACTTTATGACGACAAAAGACGATCGAACAAAAGCCATGACCTGCCTTGAACTCAACATTTCTTTTGGCAGAGCATACAGTATAGAGCACTGAATCACAACTACATCTGTATACTTAACGCTCAAACTATAGCAAAAGTTTCTCATTTTTATTTAAGTATTGCTTTATTTTAAGCGACAATCGATAAAAATAAATTCTTTCAAAGTTTAAAAAACATTTTAAACTTTTTTCTTTCCAATAGCTATTGATTATAATGTTTTGCTAACTATTTGATAATTTGTATTCTATTCTTTGTAACTATGATTTGACTGAATTGTCATCACATTTATGATAGAAATTATTACTTGAGATAAAATAAGATCATTATTCTTAGTAATGATTAAAATATGTGGAAATATTTAGAGAAAAGATATAACTTGAGCCTGAGTTGAACTGCGATTATGTAAGAATAGAAAAGTTGATTAAAGGTAACAAATTGTGAAAACGTTTTCCCGACCAAAAAAAGAAGCAGACCTTAAATAAATTACATATTGGAATAAAGTGACAAAATTAATAGATGGAAAGGTTGGCAAAAGTTAAGCATAAGTAAAGCGAAATAAGAAAAAAATTGTTTTGCAAGTTTTTAATAACCAGATAAAAGCAAACTTTTTTGGTTTCTGGAATAAACCCCAAAAAGAGAGGTAAAATCCCCTATCAGTGACTTACCTTGAACCTCAACGATCGTTGACGCGAAGCGTACAGTGGGGGCAAAACCATTAGGAGGGGTTTTAGTTGTCAGCTACTCCAACAAATCCCGAACAAGACTCGCCGTTCATGGCCGGTCACAGGCGCCTATATTTTTGCAATACAATCGTAATTTCGTGCTCCAACTGAATACATGCACCATAGGATTCAACTTTATTATGAAATGTGGCTTACGATACTATTTCTTGTTATATTACCTTTTAGAGTAAGAATAAATGCGTGAGTCTGTTAGAGTTAGGCTTTCATTTGGGTGAGAGTGAAAAACAGATAGACTTAGATAACTGACTCTCATAGAGATGAGAGGGCTTTCAGATAATTGTTTTTTCATTACATATATTATGGCATTCAGACTGAGATCATGTTTTCTAATTTTGTACTCTATTCTATAGGTTTTTCGAAACAATGACCTAAAAGTATTGCGCCATAAATATTAAAATAATATTACATTTTTAGCTTGTTTTTCACATTTATGTCGATTTATTGATTTTAGATTTAAGTTCATTAATGGACTGCTTTGAGCTCAGATTCTCTGATTCACTTTAGTTCATAGAAAACAACTCTCGCAATAATATTTATTCAAAACATCTTATTTGTAAATTTATTTTTCGATGTTTAGTCGGGGTTTCGATAACTGTTTGTTTTAATCAAAACATTGTCTTCAGAACAAAAAACATATTGACTTTTAGGCCGAAAACAAATATAATATAAGTCTGAATAGTGATAAATAAAAAATAGTAGACAAGTAAAAAGTGAGTATACATGCAATGAGTATACACAATGATGAGCTAAACCGTAGAAATGTAACGGAAACACTTCGGCGTGAGATAAGAACAGGAAAAACATTTGAAGCACAAGTTTGTGACCCATTTTTGCCATATATTCTCCAATTTTTGTCCTATTTTCATACTTTCGAAGCTTATCTACTTTTTATAAGAGAGTTTATTTGAAGCAACAAAACATACAGTACTTGTGTTCGGCTTATTAGACACATATCACCCGAAAAGCTGTTTACAATTAAGAGTGAATACTGAATCAAATGAACAAAACATGAAATTTATGACTCATTTAATTAAATATTTTGCCCATATTTCAAGTTCATTGATTCAAAATGGAATTTAATGTTCAATTTTCCTCATATTGTAATTAACATTTGAAAACATTTTCTCGCTCTCTATTTTAATGCATAATAAAAGAATGAATATTGTTATCAAACCCTCTTTTCCTTTCAATAAATAATAATAATTCTTTTGGTTTAGTGTTGAAATAAAATGAAAAAATGCCAAAATCTAAGTTTTTGTGTGAGTGTCACAAAAAAAGTAGTATTTCCTGTCGATGTATCGCTAGGCTTCCCATTCGCATGCCTTCCTCTTTCCTCTTACTCGACCCCCTCTTTAGTTCTCTGTCGATTTCGAGAGAGTGTGTGTGTAGGGGGAGGTTAACAAAGGGGGCACTCATTTCGGGTGTAGGTCTCAAAAGTTATACGATATGATATATGAGACTTAATACCAATATGTGGGAGACTTTCGGTAGTTTTCAATTTTTCGTATCGATGCGTTCATCAGTCATATGTTGATTTTTAGTAATTGCATAATAACTTCTATTTTTGTTTTCATTACATTAAATGGTTATAAATAAGTTTTGTTTGTTTTGAATCTTTCCTTTCGAGAAAAAGATATCTTAATTTCGATTTGATTAGAGTATTATTTATTTTATCAAAACTAATTATGAGGACAGTTGATTTGGATTTAGGCTATTCATGATTAGAAATTGATGTATGTATATAACTAACCAAATAAGAAAACACATTAATTCATGTCTAACTTGAATTTCCAAATATTGAACCCTTTTTTCGATCAAATTTTTTTTTGTGCTAAGAATTCCCGTGAATTTTCTAAAAATTATTACTTCAAGTTATTAATTACTACTTATTTAAGAATTCCAATCATGTAAAGGATCAAAATATGTCCAAAAGCCTAAATAGTTGATAGTATTTATATATATTAAGTGAAAGTTTATTTAAAGGCATTTAAATTATAAGTAATTTATTATTTATTAGAGTATTACAAATGAGCTTAAAGAAGAAGCTTTACATATATCTAAAAGAAAGTTGAATTTAATTAAATTTTGATTTATGTAAAAACATGAATAAAATATTTTGAAAAAC
The DNA here is from genome assembly GCA_034699485.1 of Nanhermannia elegantula. NCBI lineage: Eukaryota > Metazoa > Arthropoda > Arachnida > Sarcoptiformes > Nanhermanniidae > Nanhermannia > Nanhermannia elegantula. The sequence goes on along the minus strand of JAQGCH010003690.1, from coordinate 4,384 downwards.
TGGTCCATTTTTCCTCCAAAAAGATTTAGTTCAATAGATGTCTTCCTCATAAAAGACCATTCCCTCAAATATGTCCATAGTAGAGAATTATCTAAATTTTTAGCTACACTCAAATCAAAATAATAACAGTGCCATCGAATGTAAACTTTTCTTGAATTTATCTTTTCTTTTCAAAGTTATATCAATTCAGATAATTCTTGTTTCTTCCTCGTTATGTGTGATTATAAGTATGTCACGAACTCTCTCGACTTGGTTTTAACGTTCGGTTTACATATCATGAAATGTATTGTTTTCATTAATAGACTTGCAGTGCGTTCAGTTCGCACTTACTCTTTTGTAGTGAACCTAATTTCTCTAATCAACTTAATTAAACTTTGAATATTTATCAGTCAGTACCTCAAGTGCTCTTTTAAAATATGATATTATTTATCGTTACTTTCCTTTCAAAAATGTTTTTCATATTTTCTTGTTTTCATTAAAAGTTATCTAAATTAATATTATCATTGATAGCATTATTTTAGTTACTTTGGTTGCTTTGAACACCCATTAACACCAACTTGGGTTAATATTTAAAAATCAAATTGATATACTTGTATCCAACTTGTATTTTTCAAATGCAACAGATATTCAATTATATCTATTAAATATTCAACACGTCAGAGACATCAGAACTTTATGTAATAAACAATGCTACAGTCAGACTTTTATGCAAATAAGATTAATGAAATTATTTTTTTGTTAAATATATAAAACGCTGATTCAAAATCTGAATAGCAATGTTCATATTTTTGCTCTGTCTGAGCTGTGTAGCTTGTAATTGATAGCGTACAGTACAGGTATTCAGAGCTGATTCAATATTATTGAGCTTTACACTTATCAGAGTTTTAAAATTTAACCAAAAATGTTCAGAATATTCTATGCAGTCTGACTGAAAGGATTGTTATTAAGAATATTTGAATTCATTGCCAGCAAAATAATGAACGAAAAGCTTGTTTATGATTATTTATACAAATTAACTATTTTCTGGATCTCATGAAATGAACAAATTTGTAGTTAGTTTTACGCTTAATAAAGACAAAACAGTAACTGTTACTCTTTTCTAATTTATTCAAAGCATTTCTTTAAAACTTGAGAAAAGTTGCATTAATTTAACACTTAATGGGAATTTGGTTTTTTGAATCGTTATCTTAATCGACTATTACTTTAAAGTAAATAATTCACAAAACAAACTTATTTTAAATGAAGGAATGCATTCATAATTATTTTTATTAACACAAATATTTCAAAAATAAAGGACAAACACATTAACGCGTTTTTGTTGGCTATTATAATGACATCAAACGTGTGTTTAATTAAAAAACATAATGTAATGACAAAGTAATAGTATTCAAATGAATGATAATTAACTATATTTACTAAAATTATTGTGACTGCAATACAGAAACTTATTTTACTGTTTGATTGACCGGTTTAAAAGTTCAAATTATTATATAAACTTGTGATCTATTAGAGAATTTTAGATTTTTACTGCATTAGAGTCTAAGTCAGATTAAAATAAGATTAAATGCTTTGATCGATCATTCAGATTAATGTTTTAAAGAGTAATTGCAATTTAACTTCAATTTTCAACGTAAATGTTATTTTAAAATTGTATTTCCCAAACATTGCCCAAAAAATCCATCACATGACTAATTAAATTTTAAATTTTTTTGTATTTTTGAAAATATTTTTTTTATTTTGGCACTTTTCTAATTCCAATACTAATTAAGTTGATTTATTGTCGATCAATTTGAAACTTCTCAAATTATCAATTTTAAAATTCTAAAAATATATAGTAATTTGTGAATAAATAATTAATTTTGATAAATACTTGTCTGATAAACTTTGACACTGCTTGACATCAACTTTTTTTGATTTAAATTATACTTAAAGTACTGTACTGTATGTGAATACTTAGCAGATGATAGTATTCTGTATACAGAATATATACACTGTATTTCGTTTATTTAAATATTTTATGTGTTAATAATCACTTTTTAAGTTATATTTTTTTCGAAATTATTTCAATTCACGTCAAAATATCGATTTCAACATTTAATTATTTTTTTCTCTACAAATGGCTTAACTTTATATTCAGTTGCAATTTTCAATTTCCGCATATTTTTTGAAATATTATACGAGTGTTGTATAAACTTATTAGAAATATGATCTCTTATGTTAAAATTTTTGTGGGAATCATTTCGATGTAAAAAATTAATTCTTATTCGTGAGCAAAATCGATTGTTTACTCAAATTTTCTCATTTTTTCTATTAATTCTATACAATTGTAAATATTCTATATATTTGAATGTTTAGCTATATTTGAATGAAATGTGGAAAATAATGCATAGATTAGAACTATGGATAAAACTAATTGATTTCAGAGCTCTAAAGTGTAGTTGAATCCAATTTTAAATAATTTTTAAAAAACTTTTACTCAAATTTGAAAATTAGATTATTTAGAAAATCTCAATAATTTAGAGCTTGAAGTTTATGATTTGATTTTGAAAACAAACCAAAATTAGTAATGGACTGAATAATGTTAGAATTTGTTGATTATAACTATACCTAAAATAATACGAAATTCTTTGAATCTTTTAAACAAATTGATTCATTGATCTCATGTTTATTATAGGCATTGAAAATCTAATTTGTTCCCGAAGAGAGTTATAAGCAATACTTAAGACTAACGAATGCCAACCTTAACCTTACTGTACTATTTCGAGGCGTCAAATGGTGTGCTAAGAAAGCCATTGAAGTTGCTCTTCGGCTAAAAGAGGTTATTTGCTTCTATTCGTGTGTTAAGCAATCCGTTAATATTTGTTGGTTTTAAAAAATGTTTTGGGAGGCTTTTATGTAAAAATAACTCAATTTAGATGTTTCTATGATAAGAGAGACAAATCTAAATTTAATTACTCTTTGTTATTAATAATATTTGTACTTATATTAACATTTCTCAAGTTTTTAAGAAACTTTCTTTAAAAAACATTCATTAAATGATATTTATCTTAATTTTATTAATGAATTGCATTAAGAATGCCTATAGTTTGCACTTTAATGAATTCAACAAAAATCTCAATAAAAATTTCAATAATATTCTCATTAATTGTTGTATTTTATATCGAAGCGTTTGTATTGAATGTGAAACTTTTAAAAACAAGTTTAAATATTTGTTCAAATAAAGTTCAGTTAAGTTCAGCTAATTTTTATTGTCATAAATATTCAGGTGATAATTGTGAACTTCAATTAACAGATGAAATCTCAATGACGTAGTTTTGAATGTTCTCAATAACAAAGAATAAAAGATGTTTTAACATTTGATTAGCTTTCATAAAAAATTCCATTCGAGTCAATCTTTTTAACAAAAGCTTATTTTTCAATCAATTTAAAGAATATATGTTATGATTATATTGATTGTTAAGTTAATTAATTGTAACAAAAGCAAAGCTGTTTTTACTTTATTATTTTGATATTTTTAATTAAAACTTAAGTAAATTATGAAACTTAGGAATAGCTTTCGCCTGCATTTGTGCAAAACTTTGTATCAATTAATTTAGTTGAGAATATCTATTAAAAACAGAATTCTAAGTACAGCTAACTATTAATTATCTCAATAAATACTTGAAGCATAAAAAGTAGTGTTCAAAACAAACTATCGTATGATTTGAGATTCTTATATACCTTGGGATTCCCCTTTTGAAAAAGCTTAACAAAGTTGAAAACATTTGCACAAAGAATACAAATTTTGAGAAAAGTTTATTTATGTAAGAAAATGAAAAAGCGATTTAAAGTCTACTGACTTGAGACTAATTTTAGCGGTGAAGGTCTACTAATTCAACTTGTATTTCAATATTATCATTAAATACGGGCTAATATCTAAACTATTATACAAAAGCAGAAAAAAATAATTATTGTTATTAAAAACATGTGTATAAAGTGTAGCGCAAGGAAATTAAATAATCAAAAAAAGTAGTTTTAATTCCTCCCCCATATGAAGAAAGTTCACCAGAAAGTGAAATACGATAAAACCCAGAAATCAGTTGTCCCCAAAACCAGCAAAACCGAGAAATAATTACTGGAAGGCCTGCTTTTGCACAGCTTTTGCATTGCAATGACTTGTTCACAAAAATGTATGAAAAACAGTTGCGCAGCCGTTGTAGAGATAGAATACTGTGCAGAGAATGCCTACTCTATTGAAAATAGTGAGTGTATCTCAAATTGCAAACTGACTACAAAACTTTCCTACCAGTTATGCGTTAGAGCTTGTGTTGGCCTCCAATGTGTCGCCTTTTCTAAAGGTAATCGCTTACCTATCGAGCAGTTACTGTTTCAGTGTCAGTGAGTC